>PVJI01032625.1:0-11973 GCA_004026765.1 Micronycteris hirsuta
AAGATTTTATTTTAGAGAAAGGAGAAGGGAAGGAGAAAGAGAGGGAGAGAAGCAGCAATGTATGGTTGCCTCTCACAAGGCCCTCATGGGGACCTGGCCTGCAACCCAGGCATGTGCCCTGACTGGGAATCGAACCAGGACCCTTTGGTTCCCAGCCCGCACGCTCAATCCACTGAGCTACACCAGCCAGGGCTAGATCCTGTTTTTGACTTCTACGACCCTGCAGGATTTTTTTGTTGTTGTTGTTGTTGTTGTTGTTGTTGTTTTTTTTTTTTTTTGCCATAAACTGCTTCCCTTTGGTAATGCAAGGGAGTGAAAGTCTCTTAACAGAAGACCTACTGGCTTATCTGCCTGTGATGTCTGCTTCTACAATACTTCCTCATTCTACTTGTCTAGAGTTTTCCCTAACTCCTTTCTATTCCGATTCAGCTGGAGAATTGGAAAAGGGAACAAATGAGACTAAGAAATAATATATTTAACTGAGTTTGAAGAACAAGGAATAAAAGAAACACAGGAAACAATTTTATGGTAGAAAGATATTAAAAGCGAACACTATCTGAAAAACAATATAGAATCAATAAAAATCCATGGAGCAGCTCTGTCTTTGTGAATCTCCTAAACTTTGAATTCTGCGGTGATCATAAGGGGGAACTGCCAAGGTAGAGGAGGTAACAGCATTAGTTTTCTGCTTCTATACCATGTGAGAAAAAGTCTACCCAGAGTTACACAATCCTCATGTTTTACCGTGTCATCTGGTTTACAGTTGGTCTGTCTATGGCTTAGAGAAGAATGTGCTTTATTAGAGGACTTCAAAACCAGAAGTAGAAATTTATAATTAAGATATTTGCCACAAATTTAAGTTAGTGCTCAAAAATTATTTATATGCTCAACAAGAAGATGGAAGGGAGTAAAGATAGATTTTTCCATTTTGGACTAGTATTTCATTTTGTTTTCCCCAGTAAAGGTACAAATTTTCCTATCACATTCCATGGTAATGTTAGAGTGATTTAAACAGGGTTAGGCCAATTTCTACCCTCAGGAAATCACACAAAACTCTAATAATTGATTTCTATGGGGCTTTTGTATGGATTTCTGTGGGCATATTTCAGTCTATTTTCTCATCATTTTATGGTTGAGTTTAAGGTTTACCAATAACTTCGGTGAAGGACATAATTAAAAACATTTTGTGTATATTTATGTTGAGCAAAAGTTTTATCTTTTGTGCTTATGATGCAAATTCATTTCATTGGATCAATGTAATCTATGGCAGGATATACTAAAAAAACATTAATAAAGCTTTCTTAGGCATAAATATTCTACTAAAACAGTCTAGGAGGGTAGTGTTTAGAAATGCCAGATGAAGCATATAAAGGATTAAAGTGTCCTATAAATCCATTTGTTTTTATTTCAATATTCAGTTTATATATGTCACTTTAAAAGATAAAAATGAACTAAAATAGCAATTCTTAGGTGACAGGTCAAAATGAAAGTGGTATCCATTGCTTTACATGACATATGCACGCTAGAGTTCTCTAAATGTTGCAGTGAACACTGCAACAAACAGGGGAAATGATACATTAAAGATGACCCCTGCAGTCAGCAGAGGGGACTAATATTATTGAACTTATACTTAAGCACCAGGTTCATTACATTAGGTGATCACCCAGATTCATTTCCAAATGACCAAACAGACTGAAAAAATCTTTGACAAAAGCATGAAAACGTGTCACTTTGGCTTTTTTTTATGTTGGATTAGGACATACCTCTTTAGGAGCTTAAGATTTTCTAGAGAACTGAATTTTTGGAATAAATCATTATAACTTAAAATTACAGGGATTATATAATTAAGAAGCCTTAATAAGAAACATTATTATTAGTATTTACTGATTAGTGCCCTTAAGAATATCTACAAATAGGCATGGCGATCAGTAAGAATTTTAAATCAGAACTGTCATTATAATGTCCTAAAGATATTCTCCTTCTTGGAACAATGGTGGAACAATGCACTGTGCAGATGATATTTTGTTGAGTTATACGCTTGAAACCTGTATGGTTTTGCAAACCAATGTCATGCCAATAAATTCAGTAAAAAGTATTTTCCCTCTTATTTTTTTCACTTACCATTTACTGCCTCCTACATACCAACAACATGCTGGACACATCTCAATTATTCTTTCGTTTTATTCTTGAGTGCAGGGTATGGATTATCATCTCACTTATTTTTAGAGGGGTAACTGAGGACAGTCCAACATTGAATTTCTGTTAAAAATTCCATAAGGTTCTTCTACACAGCAACAGTTTACCCAGTCTCAATTTAATTATTCTAACAATAACACAAAGGTTACTAAGTGCCTGCTGAATACTGAGCAATGTGTTGGAAGCTGCTCCAAATTCTTACAATAACTGAGAAAAAAAGTATTTTTCACATTTGAAAAAGCCAGGCTCTAAAAGTTTGAATAACTTGCCCACAGAACCACAGTTAACTAATAAGCAGACATTCGAATCTATAAATTAAGCATAGTACTTACCGTCACAGAGAGAGGCACATTTAAAAGAGAAATAATGTGGTAGTGTGAACTAGGGCAGTGTGACGGGAAACCTGGGGGCCAAGCTGAGAGAAAAGAGGCATGCTGGACTTACAGTGAAAGGAGACATAGAGGAATATAGAGGAGACATAGACAGAAAGTTGTATGAGTTGCTTTAAAAAATTTGAGAAGTTTTCAAAACTTACTGTGGGACATTATGGCCATCATTGGGAAGCAACAAGAGCAGAAAAGTCTCACACAGATGCCGTGGGAGCCAATTAGATAATCTTAGAAAGGTACACTGAGCTCCTCAGAGAGAGGTCTCAGAATGCAACATAGTAAAAACAAGCGTACTGAGGCTCTTTTGGTCCCTAACATGGGTTGATGGGAATGTAGAATAGCTCACATAAGCAAAAGAAAGAGAGTAGAGAAGCACTAGAAAAAAAATAGAATCTAACACAGAGAACATTTGCTTTTGGGGCAGTCTATATTTGGAGTTAGACTCAGAAATCTCACTCATAAAACCCAGCAAAGAAAACGGAAAAACAGTTCTTGGGAACTAACTCAGCTAGCAAACTTAAGAGCAGATGACCAGAAATACAGTGTACAGGAAGTGAAGAAAGAAGGAAATGGAAAACAAAGACTTTAGCTGATGGGAAGTTGAGCCTTCCAAATCAGGGAGCTTAGAGTTTAGTTCACCGTTGTACCCAGGAGAAGGATTTAGTTTGCGCTTTATACTGGCTTTTGAAGTGAAAGTATTCTTAAACTAAAAGATCTCAGGAAAGCGGGATCCTGTAAAGAGGTGTGTGTTGCTTATCTTCGACACTGGGGCAGTAGTCAACGTTTTCTGGCAGAGAACAAGGTTTTCGAATCACATAGATTGGACAAATGTATAAAAGACACTTACATGGATGCAGTTTATTTTAAGCCTAAATTGCCTAAAACTATTAATATGCAGGGGTGGGCAAAAGGAGGTTTGCAGTTCTTTGTATGAAAAATACAATAATTAATTAATTATTAATGATACAAGAATAAACTCTGTGTTTTGCATACTCACAACTGTAAACCTACTTTTTCCAACCCCCTTATACATGTATATATACATACGTTTTATACACACACACACACACACATTTATATATAGGGCTCTGGCACAAATAATACCACTTTTTTACTATGAAATATTTTATTACAAAATCAAGGCATGTAATTCTGTAACATAACAATATCACACTCAAGCAAACCATATGCCATTTTAGGTGAAATGTTCAAGTTAAAACTATGAATTATTACACCCATATTATTACCTTACCAACCAGAATCATGCAGGTGTTACTTTTGCTACTCTCTCTCTCTCTCTCTCTCTCTCTCTCTCTCTCTCTCTCTATATATATATATATATATATATATATATATATATACACACATATATATATATGTATATATAAGGAGTAAAATAAACACACACACATATATAGAGAGAGAAAGACTATATAAAATACATACACATATGGTAGCTTGCTGCTGAAATAAATCGGCTCCATAATACTACCCTATTCCTCATATAAATTTTATCAGTTGTATACAGACTAGGGTTGCCAGATTTAACAAATAAGAATACAGGGCATTCACGTAAATTTGAATTTTTGTTAAGTTACAATTTTTTAATAATAATGTCTCAAATATTGAATGGGGGACACTTATAGTAACACCTTATTTGCTGTTTATCTGAAATCCAATTTTAACTGGCATCCTGTACTACCTGACACCCTAAGATAGAGCTTTGGCACAAATGTTAGAGAGCAGTATTTTCTAGTGATTACATAAAAAGAAAGAAATGAAAGTTTAGGGAAAAATGTTGATATATTTGTAATTAACATAAATGCTTCTTAAAGAGACTCCATATAGACAGCAGACTCGGAGAGAGCACAGTGACAGCTGGCCGAGGGTGGACGGCAAAGGGGGTGGAGGGACTGAGCAAAAAGGAAAAAGGACTCATAGACATGGGCAACAGTGTGGTGATTGCTGGGGGGAGAGAGGAATATAATGGGACCAAATGGTAATGAAAAATACCATACAAATTATTAAATTAAAAATATCGATCACGTGAATGCAGCGAAGATGACTGCAGAACTGCAGATCTGGATCTGGTGGAGTAAGCCTTAACTGCAGGCCAACTGATCCTCAAAACTGCGAACTACAGTCCTAATTTACATCTTGTTTTCAGGAATCTTTGCTATCAGTTACTGTAGTTCTGGGTCACAATCACAGTTTAGGTGTTGGGATTGGGTAGTGAGATGGGTGTTACATTCAACAGGATCTCAGAACAATATTTCTGGGAGTCAGAGGATGGGCTCGGGAGACCTTGAATCAGGGTAATCTTTTGATGTATCCACAAAAGGGAACATGTGCTAACATGAAGATGCTATTTCTTTTTCTCCCCCAATTAGCAAAGCTGGTTCTAATAGGTTGTCTGGGAGAGTGACCTAGAGTTAGGATATCTGGGGAAGGAGTAAAGGAATTTGACCATCCAGAGATCTACCAGATCAAGAGTCAGTCTGGGCTCAGAATGGATTCTGAGGATGACATCTTATTTTTAGATATAACAGAACTGTCACAGCAACCAGGACTAAGTGAGAGAAGGTGGAATTGTCTAAGAACTGAGATCACGAGCCCTCTATACCCATGGTGATTTGCTGACTCTAGTCATGGGCTGGGGGTTGAGCTTTGCCCAGCAGAGGATACCTGATGGGATCAAGTGAAATCAACAAAGTCCTAAGTGGTGTGTGATGTAGTGATAGAAGATGGGCTGAGAACTAGAGGGGTTTCAGAAACACAGCTGGTTTTCTGCAAACGATAATTACTGAGGTCCGGGCTGTATGGGAAGCTTAAGAGCTAGCACAAATTAAAAGCAGAGTGAAATAAAAAAAAAAAGCAGAGACTCCAAAGAGGCCTTATTTTCAACTAAATTGTTAACAGAAATTGGCTCAGGTCCTCAGGTAAGGAGTCTGAACTATCTTATAATATTTCTCAGATTCCAATTGAACATAAATTTTACTTAAAACTTATAATCCACCAAATTGTGTGTAGTTCAATACCACTTTAAATACATACTAACCAGAAATCACACATAACATAGGACAGTGCCTATATTTTTTCTTACATGTTGGGGACATTAACTTATACTTCTGCTGGGTCTTCTGGTAGGGGCTTGGTCATGCCTGGGCTTGTGTGGAAAATTGGTGGGCCTTTTAAGAAATGTTTAAATGTATACAGAAGTGCTAGGGAAATGAAATAAAGCTTTGTTCCATGGGAAATACATATATACCTGAGTATGTACTGAAGCTCAGATTTCTGAATTGGGCCAACTCTGTTTAATTTTCCCAGGTAAAGTAGAAAATTTATCCCAGGGGAATAAAAATAGGTGCAAATAATGAGATCCAGCAACACAGCTCTCAAGAGATTTTGTGCTGTTTGTTTGTTGTTATGTTGTACAAATTCACCTGAGCCATTGTGGTCAGTAAGGATTATTAGAATTCTCGTTGGGAAAAAAAATCGTTAACCTTGAACAGTAGTAGGTACACATGGACCACGTGCACTCTCACTATTTTCCCATCCTCTCTTTTTTCCTGCTATGTGTAATGGAACCAAGTCACAGACTAAATTCTGGTACAAATTCAAACATCCATTAGTAAGCTGGTACACAAATAGCCAAACACCCTGCCCTGTCATCTCAACTCTCTGTGCTCTTTTAGGTGTTCCGAGAGTGTCTAGAATGAAAGTTTCACTAGAGGCA
This sequence comes from Micronycteris hirsuta, assembly GCA_004026765.1. Lineage (NCBI taxonomy): Eukaryota > Metazoa > Chordata > Mammalia > Chiroptera > Phyllostomidae > Micronycteris > Micronycteris hirsuta. The sequence goes on from PVJI01032625.1 coordinate 6,322, forward strand.
GATACATCAATATTCTACAGGCACAATCAGCTAAACATATAGCTGGACTCGGGCAACAGAATTCTCTGATAAGCATCAGTACACAGAATTGAATTGAATCCTAATTTAGGAGACTCATTCCAAAGAGCATTGCTGGTCTCTGTACACAGCACAGTAGTTATAGTCAAGTTCTACATTTTAAAAATCAGTCTTTAAACCTATAAAAATGTTTTCCAACATCATTGTGTTAATTAATAAAACTGCTGCTTGCTCATAGATAAAGATTGTGGAGGCCCTTTTGTAGTTTCTTCTGGAATGTGAGCTCCTTAGTTAGTGTGAGGTAGTTTAAAGGTTAGCCGACTGCTAAAACAATATAACTGTGCGATACGTGGCACACATATGTCTACTAAAGTATTTCAAAGCAAATTTCAGTCACCCTGGATCTCGCCCTGGACACGCTGTGGGCTACATCCAAAGAGATGTGTCACTGAAGGGTACAAAACCACAGGGCCTGACAAGGCGAGTCATTCACATAACAAGAGCAGGGCCGTTTTCTGGTTTTCTTCAGATCAGGGCTCAGATTTCCCATTTTGTGAACTTGGTGTTCACTAGCAGACAAGTACTCCACACAGGGAACAGAATAACGTCACTCACTATGATAATGGCAGACATACCGGTGGGGCATAGTGGGTGGAGCAGCACCAAGAAGAGGCAGCACCTGAGGGCGCAGGTGTGGTACAGCAGAACACTGGTCTTGCTGGGTTGATAGATATAGGCATTGTGGGATTCCTGCATACTTAAGATTCACTCAGATACTCCTTTAGCTCTAGAGGCAGCCCTATGGCTTGACAAGCAGAAGCAAAAAGCCAGTCAAAGTTTGTTTCTATTGCTGATGTGACCTCTTTTGTACCCATAAGGAGAAGATACATTGAAAATTCTATTTACAAATAGCACTTGACCTGCTAGTAATTTACTGGATATTGATAGTCAAATCAGAAATAAGCAACTTTAAATTATTATAATGTTTTCTACATGAGAAGTATGCACATATATTTGAATACCATTTGCTCATAAGGATCTTCAAAATGTTATACAATAAGATAAACTGTTTGATGATTAATGTTCCAATCCTTCTAATCAACCATATGTTACGAAGCACTGTTCCTATACATACATTAATAACAAAGTCATCAAGGGAAAATTTACAAATAAATTAAATGTAATTATCTCCTATATAATTATTTTTAGATTTGATTAATCTCTCTAGCAGGAACATATACTTAAGCACTTCTTTGATTTGAAAACACACAGCATAGTTAATTCTTTAAACACTGTTTTTGAAAAATTATTCCAAATTTGGTCATGTTTTTCTGTGTGTATCTGTAAAGCAGGTTCTATTCATATAATGTATAGAATAACATTTGGCAGAGAAAAGGTCTGATGTGCAATCTAACCAAAGAAGATTGGTTATTAAAGTTCCCGAATCATTTCATTTTGAGATGACTTACAATTAAATTGTCTTATGTTCTAATCCCAGAGTAGTGTCATGATCAGTCATTGTATTTGTAATACCTTACAGTTTAACAAGAAGCTTACTGCATTAAAACAAAGCTCAGCCCCCATGTTGCTTCCCAATTACATACTTTGTATTGAACAGAAATGAGAAGTTCTAACAACTCTACACTTCACTATGTAGCATGTCAACTTGACAGACAGTATGATAAAATGCTGAAGAAGTAGCTATAACCAGGGTCTCCTCTACCCTTCTCTCCTAGGAACAATGAACTTAAAGACCAGTAGCTGACTGTGCGGTACATACACACCCACACATACCCCTGCTCTTGGCATCTGTGCAGAAAATATGAATATTTGGCACTAGTGGGAAGTTGTTCAAATGGACTCTAACTTGACCTGTTACAAAAGTTTTAAAAATAATACTGTATACACATAGACAGAAAGAAAAGGAAGTGAGCAAAATATCTTAGGTCAGCAAGACACTCTTCATACCTAAACCAATTCTAATCAATGTGACACATTTTAGGAAAAAAGCATTTATTTCCCACATTGTCAAAATAATGATGATGATGCATAAATAATCCTTTATTTTATTAGATACAGCTATGATTTTTCATGATCTGCCTTGAGATGTATTTTACAATTTACAATATTGAAATCGGCCAACACAGCAATGTTTATATATCAGCCAATGTATACAGACATTGCTGAGGCTCCTGAAGAGAAAAAGTAAGGTTTGTTCTAAGATAAACCTGCTTTTGGATAAGTTGTTCCAAGTGATCAAAAATATTTTTAGATTTTGCTTTTATATTGCACAAAGATATGACTTCAGGGAATTATTCTGAAAGGGAAGTTTTAAGTTGTCAAACAGCATTCACTATTTTTTTACGCATTGGCTAGAAATGGTTTAGAATACTCAACACCTGCACTGAAGATAGTGTTAATCAAACGACTATCTCTTAATAGAGCACATTACCTAGTGGAGAAGAGAAAGCAAAGGAACATTCAGGAGGAAGTAGTTTTTAGTGTTGCAATACCAGCAGTGAGAGAGCACCCAATTGCAGTTTTAATGGCAAGCTCTGTAGACATTCAGGTGCCTTATCCTACAGTCCCATGTATAAAGTCTTGAATAAAGTGTATGTGACTTAGTTTTCTACGTGCAAATTTTTGAAATGCCTCCATGGTGCATCCCTGTGCACTAAGAAAATTTACTTTAATAGAGATATTATTTTTTAATTAGAAAAATAGGTATTTTATTCCAAGAACATCATTTATTTTTCCATATGGGGTGGAAGTTCTTAGCCTCCATTTTCCTTCTTTTAGCAATTTTTTTTAACATTTTCATCCAAAGTGCCAGTAATAGATTTGTATTCTTTAAAAATAGTAACCATGTCGCATGCCATGTGGAGTACATAATGAAATACAGTAAAAATAGACTGAATGTATGTTTTTAAGCACGATGATAACCTGATTTTTAAAACAGCAGAACACTTGTGCTCTGTTGTGATCCTGCTAACGTTACATAAAGACAGTTCCTAGGAAGTCAGTGAAGTAATAACTTTGGTGTTGAGTTTTGTTTTGTTGCTGATTCAAGCTTCTAGCATTTGGTTATCTTTCAGCATATATAAGCATTAGCATATAGAATCCTTTGTGAGTTGTTATATTTTTGTCTCTTTTTTTCCTGTTACTGTATCTGACATAAATTCAATTCACACATATACTGAGCCACATATGTGTTAGACTGGGATCTAGTTTGGGGGGGGGTCACAAAAATGAAGAAACCAAGCTTGGCTTCCAGGACCTCAAAGTTAAGCGGGAAAGACAGATGCATAATGTTTTGTCCAAAATACAAGAATCATGAGAAAAAAATCCCTCTGGTAACACTTGTTTGGGGGTAGTGAGAGAATTTTCTTTTGCATTCTTTTTTGTTTAATAGTATATTACTTGTCGTGTAGCCAGCTTGCCTTTGAGCACTGAACCCATTTACTGCAACCTAAAAACATAGACACCAAGATTTTGATTACTTCTTGGTTTATATTGGACTCTCTTTTATAGTGTGTGTTTTCTAGCATAAGATTAATGACTATTTTATAGAATACTATGATTACTTACCTATGTATTTAGTGGTTATAATATTTGTGCACAAAATATTAAAGCAATAGAGAAGTATTCCTGGTAACAAAAGATAAAACTGAGTAGAATCATGGAGCATATGCTTAATTTGTGACTATTGTTCATACTAGCAATTTTGTTATTTTATTTAATGAATATTGAAAGTTAAAATAGGCCAAATGGAAGTATGTAGGTATAAATTTATATTGTTATATATAATATATAATCTTGAAACTATAAAACTATTGTATATCTTCATAAAATGCTAATGATTTGCCATATTTACGTAAAATATGTTTTTAGAAAAATGATTATTGATAGATCTGAAAGTATATGTGTTCTATTTATCCCATTTATTATTTTTTGATGTACGCCAGAGGTGATATCCACTGTTTGGAATATGTTATTTATTATTTTCATGGCTTTCTCTATTTTTTATGTATGTATCTATAGGGAAAATATAGTATTCTTTATTATCTTTTCTGTTAACATGTTTTATGGAAATGTAGTGTTTCTCTTATTATGACTTTATGCTTTTGAGATTTACTCTAATTTATGTCTGCCTGTTCATTCATTTTAAGAACATAATATAATTCATTATGTGAAAGTATCATTATTTACCTGTTCATTTCCTAATTGATAAATATTTTAGTTGAATCTTTTTGTTTATGATAAACTGAGTTTCAATAATGTCCTCCTCATCCCCACTGTTCCTATATGCTAGAGTTAATGTATGGTGATGGGTCCTGAATGGTAAGAATCATGTTATTGTTACTAAATTTGGGGACACTCTTAACAGATTTTTCCATAATCTTCTCCAGGTTAGTCTGGGACTGTCTTTGAAACAGAACCATCCAGATGGCTGTTATGTCCAAAGAAGTGTAGGAAATGCAACTCATGGAACGATCCTAACACGTTGAATTATGGGGTGTTGGTTTGCAAACTGGCCCCCATACATGAAGGGTAAAGAGAAACTAAAGAGGCAAATGACTCCAGATTAGTAGGTGGCACATTTAATAACTAAGATAACTTATGTGCAAGACTTGTCTTGGCAACTGAACGATGAATAGAGCTCTACACCTGCCGGCTAGCATCTCAAAAGCTTATACAGAGGCCTTAATTGGGTCCAGCAATGTGTACCATCCAGACGGTTTCAGCAACACATTACTTTTTCCAGGCTGAATCCCTGAAAGTGGCTTCCACCGTGAAGAAGGGGGCAGAGCATAGGTTCCAAAGATGAGGGAGGGAGGGAGGGAGGGGCCTCTGATTCCTTGGCTTAGCTTGCTGTCAGCTGGTGGTCATGTTACTTTGGTGACCCCCTCCAGCATGGAGACTGTCAGATAAAATGCTCATTTTCACATTTAATAGGTAAAATCAAATTTGTCTCCAAAGTGATTGTGCAATTATTGGTCCATAAGCAGTGTGTGTGAACTCATATCTCTTCAAATCTTGGTAACATCATTGTATCATCGTGTGTGTATGTGAGTGTGGGTGTGTTTGAACCGGATGGTTTGCATCCCCAGTACTTCTGTAGAGAATGACCAACTCCTCGTGCCTTTCTTTTTAATTTAATTTATTTTTTTATTGCTTTTCAATTCCACTTTCCCTTCACCACTCTTTCCCACCCACCTACCCCCACCTCCCACCCTCAATCCTACCCCCCTTTGGCTTTGTCCATGGGTCCTTTATACATGTTCCTTGATGACCCTTCCCCTTCACATGTGCTTCTTAAATTGAATTATTGCCATATATATATATATTTTTTTTTTTAATTTTAAGGCATGAGGTCACCTATAGTGAATTGACAGTACTCTAGCCTTACCTCATTTACTCTTCCAGTTTGCTAGTAACTATTTTAAACATTTCTTCTCTCTTCAGGCCTCCATCACATATGCGCCTGCCTTCATTTCATATTACTTCCTCTGGACAATAGGGCAGTAACGAAAGAACTCCCCTATGCTACTACCATCACCACCTTCATTGCCATACCTGCATCCGTGTCTGCTTACTTTGTCTACATTCCTGTTAGTCTGGATAACTATATTT
>PVJI01032626.1:0-12019 GCA_004026765.1 Micronycteris hirsuta
TTTATGATAAAAACACTTAGCAAAGTGGGAATAGAGGGAGCATTCCTCAACATAATAAAGGCCATATATGAGAAACCTACACCCAACATTATACTCAATGGACAAAAACTAAAATCTTTCCCACTAAGATCAGGAACAAGACAAGGTTGCCCACTATCACCACTTCTATTCAACATAGTTCTGGAAGTTTTGGCCACAGAAATCAGACAAGAAAAGGAAATAAGAGTCATCCAAATTGGAAAGGAGGAAACAAAACTGTCGTTGTTTGCAGATGACATGATAGTATACTTAGAAAATCCTATAGACTCCGCCAAAAAACTACTCGATCTAATAATTGAATTTCGCAAAACAGCAGGATGTAAAGTCAATATCCAGAAATCAAAGGCATTTTTGTATACCAACAGTGAAACAGCAGAAATAGAAATCAGGAAAAAAATCCCATTTGATATAGCAACAAAAAAAATAAAATAAAGTACCTGGGAATAAACCTAACCAAGGAAGTAAAAGACCTATACTCAGAAAACTACACAGCACTGAAGAGAGAAATCATGGAAGACACAAACAAATGGAAACATATACCATGCTCATGGATTGGGAGAATCAACATCATCAAAATGTCCATACTCCCCAAAGCAATTTATAGATTCAATGCAATCCCTATCAAATTACCCATGGCATATTTCACAGATATATAACAAACACTTCAAAAATTTATATGGAACCATAAACAACCCCAAATATCATCTGCAATTTTGAGAAAGAAGAGCCAAGTTAGAGGGATCACAATTCCTGATATCAAACTATATTACAAGGCCACTGTAATCAAAACAGCTTGGTACTGGCATAAAAACAGACAGATAGACCAATGGAACAGAATAGAGAGCCCAGAAATAAACCCAAGTCTCTACGGGCAATTAATCTTCGACAAAGGGGGCAGAAGCGTAAAATGGAATAAAAATAGCCTCTTCAACAGATGGTGTTGGTAAATCTGGACGGCCACATGCAAAAAAATGAACCTTGAGCACTAACTTACACCATACACAAAAATAAATTCAAGGTGGATAAAACACTTAAATGTAAGTCGTGACACCATAAAAGTTCTAGAGGAAAACATCGGTGGGAAAATCTCAGACATTCCACGCAGCAGCATCTTCAATGATATGTCCCCTACAGCAAGGGACATAAAGGAAAGAATAAACAAATGGGACCTTATCGAAATAAAGAGCTTCTGTGGGGCTAAAGAAAATAGTATTAAAATAAAAGGAGAACCAACTGTATGGGAAGACATATTTGCCAATGATATTTCAGACAAGGTTTGATCTCCAAAATATATAAAAACTCATACGACTCCACTCCAGGAAAACAAAAAACCCAATGAAAAAATGGGCAAAAGACATGAACAGACACTTCTCGAAAAAGGACATACAGTGGGCTCAGAGACACATGAAAAGATGCTCAACATCATTAGCCAACAGAAAGATGCAAATTAAAACCACAATGAGATACCACCTCACACCAGTCAGAATGGCTATCATCAACAAAGCAACACATAACTGTTGGAGGGGATGTGGAGAATAGGGTACCCTACTGCACTGTTGGTGGGAATGCAGACTGGTGTAGCCACTGTGGAAAACAGTATGGAATTTCCTCAGAAAAATGAAATGGAACTGCCTTTCGACCCAGCAATTCCACTACTAGGATTATACCCTAGGAATCCTGAAAAACCAATTCAAAAGAACCTATGCACTCCAATGTTCATAGCAGCACAATTCACAATAGCCAAGTGGTGGAAACAACCTAGGTGCCCATCTACAAATGAATGGATCAAGAAACTATGGTACATCTACACAATGGAATTCTACGCAGCAGAAAGGAAGAAGGAGCTTATACCCTTTGCAACAGCATGGATGGAACTGGAGAGCATTATGCTGAGCGAAGTAAGCCAGGCGGTGAGGGACAAATACCATATGATCTCACCTTTAACTGGAACATAATCAGCAAAAGCAGAATGCAAGCAAAACATAACCAGAGACATTGAAAGTAAGAACAGTCTGACAGTGGCCAGGGGGGAGGGGACAATGGGGAGAAGGGTTTACAGGAGCCACTATGGGGGACACATGGACAGAGCCAAGGGGGAGGAGAGAGGCGGGGAAGGGAGGTGGGGTTGGAAGGGGGAGGGGAGGGGCGAGGATGCAGATAACTGTAATTGAACAACAATAAATAATTATTTAAAAAAAATAAATTACCCTTTTTATGTCCAAGTTATATTTTATTATATATTCTTATACCATCTTTATCCAATCATCCATTGATGGGCATTTAGGTGGCTTTCAAATCTTGGCTATTGTAAATAATGCTGGTACCATGTGCACTTGAAAAGAATGTATATTCTGCTGGTTTGAAGTGCTCAGAAATATCAATTAAATCTAGCTGGTAAAAGATGTCAATTAAAGATTCTGTTTCTTTGTTGATTCTCTGTCTAGAAGTTCTGTCCATTGATGTAATGGGTTGTTAATGTTGCCTACTATGACTGTATTGTTGTTGAGCTCCCTCTTAATGTTCATCAAGATTTCCTTTATATATTTAGGTGCTCCTGTGTTAGGTACATAAATGTTTACAAGAATTATATATTCTTTTTTTTTGTGATTTATTTATTTATTTTTTATTTATTTATTTATTTATTTATTTATTTTTATTTAATTAATTTTTTTTTGTTTAATTACAGTTATTTGCAGCCTCTCCCAGAATTATATATTCTTGATGGACCGATCACTTTATTGTTATGTGATATCCTGGTTTGTCTGTAATTATAGTCTTTGTTTTGAAGTCTATTTGTCTAGTATAAATATTGCTACCAAAGGCTTTTGTTTGTTTCAATTTTCATGAAATATATTTTTCCATCCCTTTACTTTCAGTGTGTGTGTGTCTTTTAATCTGAACTGAGTCCCTTGTAAACAGCATATACATGGGTCTTGTTTGGTGAAAAAGATAAAAGGATTAAAAAGCACAAATTGGCAGTTACAAAATATTCACAGGGATGTAAAGTACAGTATAAGGAATATAGTCAATAATATTATAACTATGTATGTTGCTAGGGGGTACTAGATTTATCAAGGGAACCACTTTATAATTTATATAACTATCTAACCACTATGATGAAAACCTGAAACTAATAGCCCTGGCTGGTGTAGCTCAGTGGATTGAGCGCAGGCTACGAACCAGTCGCCAGTTCAATTCCCAGTCAGGACACATGCCTGGGTTGCAGGCCAGGTCCCCAGGTGGGCCACGTGAGATGCAACCACACATTGATGTTTCTCCCCATCTCTTTCCCCCTCCATTCCCTTCTGTCTAAAAATAAATAAATAAAGTCTTTAAAAAAAACCCTGAAACTAATGTAAAATAATACTGAATGTGAACTGTAATTGAAAAAATATAAATCCTCTGTTACACTTCTGTTTTTCTCAATGTAGTTTTGAAAATTCTTTACAATATAAGATAATTTCTCAGTGACAAAATTCTGAGGAAATGCTGCTAAATGGAACATGAAATATTTACATTTTGAAAAATGGGTCAAAGGATGAGAGAGGGACACACACACACAGAGAAACATACAGAGAGAGTTGAGATGTCTGCAATCAGACCCTTTAGCACTATTGGGCCAGGCTTTAAGTCTATAAAATTTCCCTGGATTGAGTGGCCAATAGGGAAGAGGAACCCAGGAAGGCGCATGGGAAAAAGATCAATGATGCCTTTTTGAGCTGTCATTTTCATTGTATCAGGTAACTAGTGTGGATGAAGGATTAGTAGCCTTTGGATTTACGTATCTACAGCTCTTGAACTTGGAAATATTCTTGTTACAGTGATATTCACCAAGTATATTCTTCCTTATCAGTAAAACTGACATGGAAATCATTCATTTTAGGGAACAAAAATTCCATTTTTACTCAATGAAACCATCATTCTGCCAGTAACTCAGCCTTAAAAGTTTGAAATCATCTGACATTTATATGTCCCTTGCCCCCATATTAAATCTATCACTGAGTACTGCTTCATTAATTTTCTTGCATTCTTTCCACAATTCTAGCTCAGAACTCTCATCTTCCTGTTCACAATCATTCTTCATGATATGGTCAGCTTCGTCTTCATGAAAATTATTTTTCTCCACTTGTAACAGTTTTGCTCAAGCCACCTTTGTGAATACAACCTCCAAACTCTCTCATATGCATTCAGGGACTTTCATATCCTAGCTCATGAACACTCTTCCAATCCTGTCCCCTAATAAGATTTCTTTGCTCCAGTCAGAGTTATTTGCTGTCAACCAGCTATAAGCATTCTCTTCCACTCATTTTCTCCTTTCCCTTACCTCTTCGCCTACCTAAAATGAACCCATTCTTCAACACTCCGAGAACAAGAGCTGTTGTTCATAATAAGCCTTTCACAATATCAACACATAGTGATACCTACTTCTTCTAGATTAATTGATCATTACTCTCTGTACTGCTGAATCACGATAAGTCCCATATGTCTTGCACTGTTTGTACCTTATCTCCTCAAGTAGATGGTAAGCTCCTTCAAGGTAACAATTTTACCTTATACTTATTTGAATCCTCTAAAATACAGAAAATGATTAGAATAATTCTAGTGAAATAAATACAAGATTTAGTGAATATTTTTGTTGACTAAAAATAATAGGGAAATATCATTATTTCTGTTGAATTTTGAAAGAGACTGTGATGCTTTCATGCCATACGATCTTTCAAACTTAGTACTTCTCTAGGAGAACTGCAGATTTCTCTGTCAAATGAATAACTCATATTTCTAATAAGCAGAAATGTTATTCTTTTCTGGGAGAGAGAGGAACTCATTTCTGATGATCCTAAATTGTTTATCAAAACCACCTTGAAAGTGTCACCTTGATTTCCTTATTGATTAATTATAATTTGAATGTGTTTTGCCACAGCTTATGGTACAGGATCTGATTGCAGATGTCTAGTGTAGCAAACTTGTCCTTTCTTTCTCATTTTCCTTAAACTAAAACCTTTTTGAAAATGCCAGAATTTGGAGTTGCTAATATGAAGTACGTGTTTCCCAGCAAAATTTCAACAAAAATTAGCAGGCAACTTGTGTGTGTGTGTCTGTGTGGGTGTGTGGGTGCGTGTGTGTCTGTGTGCTGTGGGGGTGTGAAATAAGAGGCTAGAGCCATTGCTAACTTCACAAAGCACAGGAATATTTCATCATTAATATGCATATGAGACAACACCATGATATTGTAGTTGCCTGGAAACAAATGAAAGGGTGTCAAATAACAAAAAGGACTCTGATGCCCCAGTGAACCACACTGAACTTTAAAGCTATTGGGAAAAAAGGGGGAATTGACCAAATTAGCTCACACAATTCGGTGCTTGAATACATACTTTGAAAAACAAAACACTCTTATTTAATTTTCCTGTCACCTTACATATTTTTATGTCACTGTTTTATTTAAAAAATAGTGATAATAAAGATGTCAATTTGCCCCAAATCAACCTATAGATTGAAGGAATTCCAATCAAAGTTTTTGCAGGGTATTTTTAAAGAGCTAAACAAGTTAATACTAAAATGTGTATGGAAAGGCACTAAACCAGCAAAGCTCAAACAATTTTGAAAACAGAAGAATAAAGTTGGAGGAATCATAATACCCAATTTTATTTTATTGTCTTATTTTTATTTTTTATTTAACCTTTATTGTAAATATTTCCATTACCATTTAGTTCCCTTATACCAGCCCCAGCAATCACCACACTGTTGTTAGATGCAGTATGGCTTGGTCACTCAAAGAGTTTTGTGAAGTAGAATGGTAAAGGCCGAAGTAAACGTTTTATAGGGCCATTTTGAATCTTGTAGATGATAGGGTATCTGTAAGGATAACCTCTTTCATTACACATTTATAACCCTACCCTCCCAAGTATTCTGTCTAACTGATGGACATACCTTGTTAACTTGACAGTTTAAGGCAATGCTTAAAAATTTCCTCTAATGGCAACATGAAAAAAATTAATTCAGAAAGTTTGGGGTGACTGCTCTGTCATTTTCAACAGTGGATATAAGAATATCATACAATGGGATGAGAGGATCCCTCTGGCTAAATGCCTCCCCTGGTAAGCACAAAGGATACTTTATGAATCAAACTACACAGGGGTAAGAAAAACAATTGCATATGCTTTTTATAGAAACAGCAGATCATGTAAGTGTGAGAAAAAATGTAATGGAAGAAACTGGCCCAGGAGTTCTAACATTTTATTGTTCAAAAACAAAACTTCTGTATAGTATTATATTTTTTATAAATGATATGAAATATCTTTTTAAGTATAGAAACTCCTGTATTAAAATTAATTCACTTTTTTTAGTATTATGTGATATGTTTGAATGTGAACTCATCTATACAACAAGCATTTATCAATTATGTACTGAAAATCTATTGTGTCCAGGGTTCTGGTCAGGGAAAGATATGAATTCACTAAATCTCCAATGACTAAACTTTGGAGCTCATAGCCCAAAGTGGAGGAGAAGGTGTATGTAAGTTTTAGTAGCACAGTAAATGCTATAATGTTTTACAAAGTTTTCCAGAAGTGCAGAGGAAATAATAAATCATTCTTTCTGAAAAATTAGGAAATTTTCACTAAAAAAGTATTTGAGTTGGGTCTTAAATGATGAATAAGAGATTTTGCCTGATAAGAAAAGGGAGAAGGATCTGCCATGCAAAATAATACCATGAAAAAAATTCACAGCAACCTGGAGAAAAAAATAAGTAAAGAAAGAAGGATGAAAAGATGTGACTGAAATGTTGGAAATCTCTTGTTGCAACTATTGAAGAGTTATAGCAATCATTGCACCCAAAAACTTGCTGATTATAAAAAATGTGGGTGCCTTGTAAAACTACAGACTACCTGATCCTACTCCTGGAAATTTGTATTCTAAATATCTCATAGAAAGAAGTTTTTTTTAAGTGGTCCCCAACTTTTTATAGAGTTTAGCCAGGTTAGGGGAAACTATGTTCTTTTTTAAAAAAGATTTTATTTATATAACTTTAGAGAGAGGGGAAGGGAAAGAGAAAGACGGGGAGAGAAACATCATGTGAGAGAGAAACATCTATCAGTTGCCTCTTGTATGCAACCCAACCAGGACCAAATCCACAACTCAGCCAAGTGCCCTGACTGGAAATCGAACCAGTGATCCTTTGCTTTTTAGAATGAAACCCAACCAACCGAGCCACACAGGTCAGGGCTGGAGAAACTATGTTCTAAATCACTACTTAAATTTTAATGTGCACAAGAATTACCCGAAGACCTTGTAAAAAAAGCAGAATGTGATTCAATTGGTGTATCAGAGTAACAGATATTTTCTACCTGTTTGACAAGCTCTCAGATAATAACACTGCTGCTGGTCTATTGACTACAGTTAGAGTAGCAAAGTTTTAAGCCATACTAAAGAAATAAGGGAAATACTGAGACATACACATTTCTAAGAAGTCACAGGACCAGATTTGTTTTGAAAATCTCATTCTAGCAGTGTTGTAGAGAATGGATTTCTGTGCTGTACAAGAGTAGAGAAAGGAAAAAATAAGTAGAAGTTTATTTTCATAGTTGGGTGAGAAACAATGATGGAATAAAGTATAGAATTGGCAGTAACAGAAAAGATGACATATTTTGGAAATAGTTCTCAGGGAGATTCACAGGAAAGTGTGACCAGATGGTGAGTGGGGTGCATGGTGAGGAAAAGGGATAAATCTCTTGTGGCAACTTGTACATATGTATTTAGATGAGGATAGAAGTAAAATAAGTTTTTCAGAAAGATAATTATTTAGGGGATATTGCATTTGTATGAGTCAGGTTCCCCACTGAAACAGAACTAAGTAGGGAGAGATTTATTTTAAGTAATTGGCTCATGTGCTTGTGAAAGCTTTGTTTATCCAGAAGCTGATGGGATAGATCTGTAAGGTGGAGACCCTGGAAGAGTTGCAGTCCAAGTCTAAAGGCATTCTATTTGGCTGGCAGAATTCTTTCTTGCTTGTTTCCTGAGGGCCAATCTTTGCTCTATTCAAGCTTTCAACTGACTGGATAAGGCCTATCCATATGATACACCATCCACACAATATGAATGTCCAGTAATATGGCGTTTAAATGTAAATAAATAATGGTCATCTGTTTAATGGAAGATATGTGGCTATTAAAAATAATATGGTAGAATACAAGTTTTCTGAGATTTCTCACCCTGGTCTGATGGCTGAGTTGGTTGGAGCATTGTCCCATACACAAAAAGGTTGTGGGTCTGATCCCCAGTCAGGGCACCTACAGGAGGCAACTGATTGGTGTTTCTTTCTCATGTGGATGTTTCTCTCTCTCTCTCTCTAATCAATAAAAACATATCTTCAGGTGAGGATTTGAAAAAATAGCGATTTCTCAATGTTATTTGAAAGGTCTCCAACAAAATGGGTGAAGACAAGTTTTCTGGTCTCTTAGATCCATATGCAACATTTCAAACACACCACTTCTGTTTTCATTGGTTTTACAGATTGGTTCATTTGGAGACTTTTTAAATAAAGAAATATTGCTAAAGCCCAAACTCCCCCATGTCTTATGAACCAAAAATGAATAGCAATATTAAATATAAAAATTTTCATGATATTTTGATAAGGAGCATGATATAAAACAGTATGTACTTGCCATCTGTCTGACTTTGGCAACATATTTAACCACTCTTTTCCTCACTCTCATTATTTAAAAATGAGGTTAATAATAGTAGTTATCTCATAATATTATTTTGAATATTAAGTTTTCTAATTAGATGCTTTGTAATAGAAAAGATTCTCAAAGGAAAAGAATATACCAAAAACCTGTAGTGATTAACTCAAATTGAGATTGCACATAATTATTTCCTTCATTGGATCATCTCAGTTTTGTCATTTTTCCTATAATGGTCATGTGCTATTTCTAGTCAACAAAAGCATAATAGATATTGTTGAAAAGAATAAAGACAGTTCTGTCAACAGACAGTGCTAGCTATACTGCACAGTGATGCTGACTGTGTCTCTATGGCTTTCATCACCGATAGACCTGTCACTGATTGAAGCTATTTCTTTGCCTTGTAAGCTATGAAATAGCAACATCCCCTGTGATCAAAATAAACAAAAACAGCTTACCTGCTGCAGTTGATGACCATGTTTTTGTAGTTGTGCTTCAGTTGTAATGGCTTAACTTTGTGACTCTCAGTTTCTTTATGTGGAGTATTGTACTAGCATTGTTTTTTAAATGATTTGGTTCAAGGATCTTGTTATATTCATACTGAAGTAGGTGATATGAACTCAAGAAAAAAGTACCCCTTTCCAATGATGTCCAATATTTTCTTGGCTATTTTTAATTTTTGAGTCTATTAACTCCCATTTTGTATCTTCTTCATCTCTATATTAAGTTGAAATTTAACCCATTTGTACACTCCAGATTCTCTTGAACAAAGCTGTTTGAAAAAATAAAGTACATATATTCCATGCATCAGTTAGGGTAAGGAATACATGAACAGGAATACAAACTAGGCTATTATAAATCTAATTACCATCACCACAATTTCATATGAAATTTTTATGTAATCAGTTTCCATGTTTTTATTCTCTTTCCAGCTACATGTGGCCTAGAACTGGTTGACAGAATATTGCACATCGTCTTTTTTATGGTTTCTAATTTAATTCCACTGTGGCTAGAGAAAATACTTAGTATAATTTGAATATGTTTGAGTTTTATGGATTTGTTCTGTATCCCAGAATATGCTCTATTTGCTAAATGTTCTATATACATTTGGTAAGAATGTGTGTTCTGCTGTTTAGTGCAATATTCTAGGAATACCAAATAGGTCAAGTTGGTGGACGGTTAGTATAATTCAAATCTACTTATTCTTACTGACCATCTGACCATTCATCCTCTTAGTTATTAAGAAAGTGGTATTTAAATATCTGACTACATTATTTCTTTTTGGAGTGATATCAGTTTTTGTCTTATAATTTGGAACTCTGTTATTAGAAGTATAAACAATTAGGGTTGTTCTAGTTTGATGATGTCCTCTTGGCAATCATTTATCCATTTATTGTTATCAAAATACCTTGTTTAATCCTTATAATAATTTTTGTCCTGAAATCCACTGTCAATTATTAATATAGTCACTCCAGCATTCTTTTGACTTATAGTAGCATGATATATTTTTCCATCCTTTTTCTTTTATTTGTATGTTTACATTTATAGTGTGTTTCTTATAGGCAATGTGTAGTCGGGTCTTGCACTTCTGTCCAATCTGAAAAATTCTGACTTTTAACTCAGAGTTTGAACCTTTGTATTTTATGTGATTATTGATTAATTAGATTTAATTCTACTATCTTGATATGTTTATTCCATTGTTCTTTGTCCCTTTAATAATCTTGTTCTGCCTTTTTTCTTTTTCTTTTTTAAATATATTTCATTGATTATGCTATTACTGTTGTCCTATTTCCCCCCTTTATTCCCCTCTGCCCTGCACAAACATCCCCACACTCCCCCTCTTTAGATCCTGTCCATGGGTCATACATGTAAGTTCTTTGCCTTCTACATTTCCTATACTATTCTTAACCTCCCCCTGTCTATTTTCTACCTACCATTTATGCCATTTATTCTTGGTACCTTTTCCCCTTCTTCCCCCCTCCACTCCCCTGTTGATAATCCTCCCTGTGATCTCCATTTCTGTGGTTCTGTTCCTGTTGCAGTTGTTTGCTTAGTTTGCTTTTGCTTTTGTTTTAAGCGTGGTTGTTGACAATGTGAGTTTTCTGTCATTTTACTGTTCATATTTTTATCTCCTTTCTTAGATACATCCCTTTATCATTTCATCTAACAATAGACACAACATCTATTTTCTTTGCCAGCTTGGGGAAGTTCTCCTCTATTCTTTGTTCAAATAAGTTGTCAATTTCTTACTCTTCCTCTTCTCCTTCTGGCACCCCTATGACTCGGATATTGGGACGTTTAAAGATGTCCTGGAGGTTCCTAATGCTCTCCTCATTTTTTTAAATTCTTGTTTCTTCATTCTTTTCTGGTTGAATGTTTCTTTCTTCCTTCTGATCCACACAGTTGATTTGAGTCCCAGTTTCCTTCTCATCACTATTGGGTCCCTGTACATTTTCCTTTATTTCCCTTAGCATAGCCTTCACTTTTTCATCTAATTTGTGACCAAATTCAAACAGTTCTGTGAGCATCCTGATTACCAGTGTTTTGAACTGTGCGTCTGGTAGGTTGGCTATCTCTTCGTGGCTTAGTTGTATTTTTTCTGGAGCTTTGATCTGTTCTTTCATTTGGGCCATTTTTTTTCTCAGCACTCCTGTTGTGTATAAGGGGCGGAGCATTAGGTGTTCACCAGGGCGGGGTACCCACGTGGTTGTGTTGTAATGCTGTCTGTGGGGAAGGGGTCTGAGAGGGAACCATGGCTCTTGCTCTGCTCTCTACTGCCATTCAGTCACTTCCCCCACTACCCACAAGCAAATTGGGCCTTTCTGTGCTGATTCCTGGGTGGGTGGGCTTGTGTATGTTCTAGGACCCTGTGGGTCTCTCCAAGGAACCCTACTTGAGGCTAGGAGTTCCTCCTGCTGCCTCCTCAACCCCACAGGTGTTTTCAATCGGTGGTTTGAGGCTTTATTTCCCTGAGCCTCACTTCAGGAAGACAAAAAACCCAATTAAAAAATGGGCAATAGACATGAACAGGCACTTCTCGAAAAAAGACATAAAGAGGTCCCAGAATCATATGAAAAGATGCTCAACATCATTAGCCATGAGAGAGATGCAAATTAAAACCACAATGAGATACCACCTCACACCAGTCAGAATGGCCATCATCAACAAAGCAACAGATAACTGTTGGAGGGGATGTGGAGAAAAGGGAACCCTACTGCACTGTTGGTGGGAATGCAGACTGGTACAGCCACTGTGGAAAACAGTATGGAACTTCCTCAGAAAAATGAAAATGGAACTGC
>PVJI01032627.1:0-12019 GCA_004026765.1 Micronycteris hirsuta
ACGCAAACCATTCTTGTTATATTAACAATGGCTGGGCTTTTCCCGGACAGACCTTATGTATTTGTGGTAGGTCCTCTAACCAACTGGCTTTTCTCTAGAGGGAGAGTGAAGATAACTCAGGGTAGTTCGTAGTTACTTTAGGTTTTTGTTGAGTGTTGGAAAACATTTCCTACCACCAGTCAGATATCTTGGATAATTACTTTGAGGAAAGGCTTTTTCACACTTGCATGAAGATCCTTAAAAGTTTTTGTCATTTTAGACTCTTGGATGCCATGTGAATAAATTTACTTGCATGTGCAGTATGATTTTATAGTCCCCTTGATTCCCTGCTTTGCGAAGACAAGCAGATTTATGACTTATTATGTGTTTACGTGGCTGGCCCTTACCCAAAGAGAGATTGCTTTTTAAATCTTTTGTTTGAACAGATGTATAAACAAGAGCATTGCTGCTTCTCAGACTTCACTAATTAAGGTTTAATGGAGAAAAAATGAAAGAGCACTTGACTTTTTTTTTTTTTAGGCTTTATGGCAAAGTTGGTGTGATCAGGTCGATATGAGAGCCTGTGGTCACGTGGTGGCCCACAGGTGGCAGTGACCATTGGGCGTTTTTCGAAGTTCTGTGCCATTCCCAGAAACGAGGTGTAGATCAAAGAGCTTTCCTCTGACAGGCAGGTCCTCCAGTGATCTTAGAATCCGAACTTCAGCCACTCCTTCCACTCAGGCTACTCAGTGGGTCAGAGCCACCAGGACCTTCTAATGCTTCCAGTTGTCTCAATAACTAATCAAGCTTAATCATATGGTTAAGGGAAAAGCAGTACATATGACTTGTAAACATACATTGCTCTTTGTTCTGGTATATGCTGCCTATAATGTGTTTTCTAGAGAAACCAGTTCAGCCCAAAATTGCTTAATAAAACATTTCAATAACTTCTGGTAGCTGACTGTGGACAGCCAACCCGTCCTGTCAGGCTGTTCTGCTTCATCGTGTACCGTACCCTCCAAGATTCCTCTTCTGCGGGACACAGATGAGCAGAGGAGAAGAAATCAGCATTATCTGCACCACCTATTGATGGGTCTCCAGAATTAGCCTCAAGGAGATATGGAACGATGGCAGAGATTACAATGATATTTTGCCTGCCAAAATGGAACTAGAGACCGTTCATGACTGCTTTTGAAACTCTCCTGGATAGTAACATTTCTTGCCCTACTTTTTACAGAGGGTTGGATATGGGAAAAATTGATTTCTATCAACTTTTCTCATTTCCTTGCTGTTTCTACATAGGTGTTTTTATTTTCCTTAAACATTCTCTGTACTATTCCAGTGAAGTTTCCTAGTATGTAAGGATAATTTCCTATGTAGCAGAGTCATATGACTGTGAGGTAGAGGGAATATTCCTTTTTATCTTTTCTTAGTACACTGACATCAAAAATTGCCTTCTGCAAACTTTTTGAGAGTCAGTTTTATTTTTTCTCACTCTTATGTATTGAAAATTTATATATACTTTATATTTATCAGTTGTGCCTTTCAAAAATAACTGTTAGTTCAAAGAAAATAATGTAAGGCTTAGATTTAATGCCTTGAAATATAAAGAAAGTGTATTATCAAAGATCATTTGAATGTTTCATACTATTGGTTTAAAGATAGGGAACTTTCTGGTAGAATCAATATAAACCTAAAACAACAGTAAGAAATAAGTTGTACATAGATTCATAGGTATAGAGAACAGACTTACGGCTGCCAGAGCGGAGTGGGGTTGGGGCACTGGGTGAAAAAGGTAAAGTGATTAAGAGCTAAAAATTGCTAGTAACAAAACAGTCATGGGGATGCCAAGTACAGCATAGAAAATATAGTCAATAACATTGTAATAACTGTATACGGTGCTAGGTGGGTACTTAAAATATTGGAGGGACCACTTTATAAAGTATGATTGTCTAACTATTATGCCATGCACCTGAAACTAACACATTATTGAATGTAAACTATAGTTTAAAAATAAAATTTAGCCCTGGCTGGTGTGGCTCAGTGGATTGAGTGCCGGGCTGAGAACTGAAAGGTCGCTAGTGCAATTCCTAGTCTGGGCACCTGCCTGGGTTGTGGGCCAGGTCCTCAGCTGGGGGCATGCAAGAGGCAATCAATCTATGTATCTTCCACACCTCGATGTTTCTCTCCCTCCTTTTCTCCCTCCCTTCCTTTCTTTCTAAAAATAAATAAATAAAATCTTTTAAAAAATTTAAAAAAAGAAATCGTATGGAATTGCGCACAGTTGATTAGATCTGGTGTGAATACATTTTGGCTACTATAGAAGGAAATTTTTTTCTATAAAATTGCCCTCATTCATTTAATCCTAATATATATCTTTTATAACTTAAGATAATTATAGCTTTTTTAATAGAATATATACATTATACATTTTTAATTTTTATACTTTACAGATACATCAGAAAATCAATAATTGTGTAACTTTATCAGAATTAAATCAAAGCCTATATTTATGAAGGTTTTAATTATATAAGTCAAATTAGGTCTTACATAATCAGCCATGGCCCATCCTTTACCCTGTTAGACCTATTTAACTGTGGTCTGAGAGGGGTGGTGTTTCCCCTTTTTCAATTCTCATCTGACTGCTTTATATCGTGTGCATATGTCCAAAAGAGGAAGCTATATTACTCATAAATTAGAATTATTACTTCATTTTTCTCTGTTAAATTCAGCCTGTTCAGTGACCCCCCATTTTCATGCCATCAGTCTCATGGTCAAATGGATTCTTAACTGTACATTATCTAGAAATGATTACTGCGTTCCTGACACTTTCCAAGTCTTCTTTTAATAAAGATTCCAGAAGTTGAATTTGATGTTTTCATACAAATACAATAGTAGAAATACCTAACAATATCCAATAACATGAAAATAATCATGAACCTAGCAATTACTAAGTAATAAATTATACTCTAACAGCATCAAGTTTTCTGAAATACTTACTAGCAGGTAAACTATACAAATATGGTACGAAGCTCTTATATTCATAATTTCTTTCTTAGTATTAAAACCATAAATCTTCAGATGAAGGAAACTGTCATCAGAATCATAAATACAGAGGTACTTTCTGAAGGCCAACCTTGATGGAGAGTTTTGAAGAAACTTTGAAAGAAAAAGGAACAATTAGGGGATTTTGCAAAAACTGAGATTTCTGCTTTCTTCATGTTATGTTCACAAAATATCCTGTCAAATACAGGCATCGTGTTGCAGTTGTTGGTCACTGTACCCTTGGGGGGGGAGGAGAGTAGATTTATTTTGCATTCGTAAGCAAGTAACCTCATCTTCTACCTAAATTCCTGATTCAGCTCCTTTTACTTGAGCCTCCATTATGTTGCTCCTTTACAGTATTGCCTCCGTGTAATGTAACTTTGCAGCTTTGACATTCGTGGTAATGAGTGAGTTTGAGTCCAGTTCACATAATCCGGAATCTTTCATTTTGACCACAGACCTTGTACTTTGCTTTATAATGAAATCTAACTGTCACTACAATTGCAACTGCACTATATGGCACTACTTTACTTTGTTGTGAAGGACTATAAAGCAATCTGTTGTAAAGGATTTCATCTGTATTGGACTGGATACTATTGTAAAGGATACTATTTTACTATCAAGTACTGAAACCAACTATTATAACAAGAGCACCAAATGTTTATTAAATTAATTAACAAAATTAATTAATTAAATTAATTAATTGATAAAAATTAATTTTTGTTTCACAGACTTCTTTAACTAAAGTGTAAAGTACCCTACTAAAATGGAAATCTGAACCCAGATAGACTTTTCTAAATAAAAGATAGGATTATTGAGCCCATGTAAGAGATGAATGCTTTTCCCTTTTTATTATTGTGTAAAATAATCAGGTTTTAAATTGTGTAATGTGCACCAAAAACAAAAAGATACACATATCTGATAGCTATAGTTGTAAAGGCTGAATTTTCCTGAAAAGTTTATAAAACTGATTTATGAAAAATGCATCTGTATAAAATGTAAGCTTTGTAATGCTTCCAGGGTCAGAAAGACCCATAGTAACCATGTAAATAACTAAAAATTTTCATTTCCTGGCATGATTTCTCTATAGCTTCAGAAATTGCAATACACAAGGAGGGAGTATTCTTAGTTGGCACCGTTCCTTCTCCTTCTGCTTACTCCCTTCACCCTCATGCAAACATTCCTATCTCTCCTTACAATAGTGGATAATTCTTTCTTGGAGGTCATCTAAGATAATGAGCCTTTTTATTAGGAACGTTTAACATTCATTTTGTTTTCTTGTGATGTAAAATAAATGCATCAAATCTCTTTCAAGCTTATCTTTAAAGATCAGCACTTTCCTCTATTAATAATGTTTTAAGATTTAAGAAGTTGTCTTTAAGAAAAGTATTTTCAACATTGTCCATCTGAGTAACAGAAGATTTTGAAAGAAGTCAATTTATTTTCATTAGGAATGGTTTGCTACTAAACAATATATAATTATGTTTTATGTTTCGTCTTATGCTCATTTTATTTCAGTGAAATGAGTGTCAATATAAGTTATAAGGATAAATGATTGATTTTTAAAAAGAAAAATCAAAAATGCCATCTTTTTCAGAAGAATAGGCTTGTCAATTTTAAGGCTCTTAAGGATATTTTGTGTATGTATATATAAGGATACTCTGTAAATATCTTTGTTCTCAACTGCGGAGTCTGGTGACAGTAACATAATAGGTGGTTAGTAAATATTTGTAAAATGAAGAGCCATTCCCAACCTGCATTCATTAATATATGCCACTTCGATTCCATTGAACTCCTATAAAAGACAGATATGTCATCAGCAAGAATCTTTACCAGTAAACTCTTACAGTCTTTGTATGTCTGTAAATTTCTCAAATGATAGATTAGCTGGGTATAGAGTTCTAGGTTGACTGTTTTTTCTCTCTACATGTTGATGACATTATCTCATTATCTTCTGGTTGTGGTGATCGGGTTAATGAGAAGTCTGTCTTTACTTTAATTACCATTTCTTTGTGGGATATCTTGTCTTCCTAGTATTGTAAGACATTCCCTTTATCTGTGATATAACAAGGTACAGATTTATTTTTATTTTTATGGTAGAGAGTCTCCTTTTTTAGTTTGAGGAGTCATGCCTTCTTCAGCTCTCTGCCATTATCTCTTTGGTGTTATCTCTTCCATTTTCTCTGTTCTGTTTTTCTAGTATTTTAGAAATTTTGTGTCTTCTGTCTCCTAATTTCTTTTTCTCTCTTTTTCCTTTTTCCTTCATTCTTTCTTGTTTGATTTCTGTACTTCATTCTCAGTAATTTTATTCTGCCAGTTTATCAACTATCATTGAGGTAGGGCTGTTAGTCTGCTGTTTAACCCATAGTTTGACTTTGTTTCTCTCTCTGTTTTTCACTTCAAAACTGTATTTCCTTTCTACAGTTTGTATTTGGTTCTTTCTCAAATCTGCCTATATATTATTCAGTTCTTGGTGATGGATTCTATCTTTTCCTTTATCTTGACATGCTAATGATTTAAAGTCTCTTTCAGATTGCTTTATTTATAGTTTCTCAGCTGGTGATTCTCACAATTGTTGCATCTGCCCACTTTGATGATGGAGGGTTTTATGTGATCCTAATAATTTTTGCCCAAACTCCTCTCCTGCCCTCATTCGGAATCAGAAGCATTCTCTAGATTATGGAAGTCTTCCTATGGTATATTTTTGTATTCACCCTTCATTGAGATGTATGATTTTCACTGGTTCTAGGCCAGTCCTTTATGTTGGTTTTTACCTTAGATTTCCAGGCACTACAAAATAAGATTCCACAAATGACATAGGCTGGGCATGTTGTCTTTTCACCAGGGATTCTTTCTACAATATCTGGAACGAGAAGGTAGCCTTCCTCTATCCTGTGTCTCCAGTTTGGGGCTTCCTAGCTTTAAATTGCAAATTGCATATCCTTTTAACTTCTACTGTGTTTTGGTTGGTTTGTTGGTTTTTTTTTTTTTTATTCAGAGAGTTGAATCATTTTTCATCTCCCCTCCATATATGGAGTCCTGAAGACTATAACTTAGGACCCTATCATGGGGGCTACTGAGCTCCAGCTCCCACTCACCACTATGTTACTTCTTGGTTACTGACACCTAGAGATTTTCCTTTCTTACTTTTAAATTCAAATATAAATTTATTATTGTCAAATAGTATCCAGTATTTTTCTTTGGGCAATGGAATGGTCCTAATTGGGCTCTGTCAAGAGAATTGCCCCAGCTGGGTTGGGGTTCATTTGGATTCTTTTGATGGAAGCTCTGAGCCTCTTTATTAGCCTTATCTATAATGAGCCACCTTTCATATGGCACTAGCAGGATGTTAAGGAAAGCCTGTACATCTGCCCAGATTGGATGGTGAGTGGCAAAACTGGAGGTGATAAGGTCTGCCATTTTCTGAGGATCTCCCCTATAAGGGGTTGGAATTCTTCTGATTCAGTAAATCTGAAGTAGAAAATGGAGTAGGAGCCCAGTAGTGGCCAGCGAGCTGGCCTTCCTGGTTTATTCTGCCTCTAGGGTATTGCCTCCAGGGGGATTGACCCACTCCAGATAGGAATGCTTCCTGGCCAAACAGGGTGTCCTGCCAGATCTTCAAGGGGGAAACCATTTCTTCCTCATGCAGGGATAGGGCGGTCTCCCCTCTGGGCCCTATTCAAGGGCATCTAGCTGCAGGAGTGGTGGCAGGGGAATCTTCCTGCTGCTAATCCTGGGTCCCCCGGGTTCAGGGCATTAAAGAGACTCATCTCATTTTCCTTTTCTCCCTGTGTCTTACTATCAGGGAGGGGCTTTAAAGCCATTCCCTTTTCTGCATCATTAGGTTGTTCCCTTTCTTTGCCAAATCCTTATTGTGTGAAGACATAAACGCCCAGACATAAGGGATATTGTTCCATTTCCCTGATTATTGGAACAATCCCGACCATATGGTGGTGCAGGGATTTAGGAAACCGTATAGGGGCCGTTTCCCTCCATAGTCTAAAGTATACATAGACCAAACAGTGTTACTATAGAAGACCAGTTCCTTCTTAGTCACTGGGTGATAGCTGTACCTGGACCAATCTGCTAAAGCTTGGCCCAGTGGGCTCCATTTACAGTAGAAATAGAACAAAAGTACAAACCCAAAACCATAACCATAGAAATACCCCAGACAAAGTGGGAACATATAAACAAAACTTAGATCTATAACTCCATTAGTCCAAACAAGCACTCACAAGCAAATCCTAGCATCTTCTTCCAGCTGATACCACGAGTGGTCCTGACCAAACCTAAATGGCACAAAGCCCAAGGGGCACAAAGCCCAAGCAGCAGGGATAGCCTAGGATAGCCTACCAATTGATACTACAAATGGTCCTAACCGGACTCAAGTGGCATGAAGCCCAAGTGGCAGGGATAGAGGACACCTGGTATGCATGCCACCAGGTAAGTTTGACTTACCATCCCCAGAAACCTGTTTCCTTTCACCTGTGCATAACTGGGCAAATAACTAGAAGTGCCAAGTGTTTCAGGGGCCTGAAGCCTTGAGAAGGAGTGCAGGAAAATTTCCTGAGAGAAAGTCTCAGCAGCTGCTGGAAAGTTCCCACACCCCGCTCCTGGGTCACCCTGCCACAGGCAGCTGGGACCACAGCCCAGGCCTTCCAAGACTTACTGAGGTCCACACTGTCTGACCAGAGTCACCAAAAACTGTAACTAAACAAATGGAGGTTTGGCTGCCCGCTGCAATGAAAGCCAATTTATGAGGTGGGTACTGGGGTAAAGGGAAAGTTTATTCAGGTGCCATGACCAGGGAGAATGGTGGACTCCCATCTCAAAGACCATCCCCCTGTCTGCTCAAGTCCTCAGTTCTTATAGGGATTTTCTATCCAATTATCGTGTTAGCTTTTGGAATGCTTGGGTCCTGTCCATTCACCTTACTAGCTTTTAGCATTCTCCGTAAGAGAACCTCCTGCGCCACCATCTTGGCCAGTAGAGGAGACTCCTCGGCAGTGCAACTGGTTGTCTATGGTAACACTTCCTTCCTCTTTTCAGACACATGAAGACAAGATGAAGACAGATACATCAACACGCACAAAGAAAGGCCATCAACCAAGTGAAGAAGGAATTTCATTTCCCCTTTACATTTCACACCCTGTGAGTCAGAAGAAGAAGAAAGTTTACCGAATAGACCAGACCACCTTCATAATTGGAGAAACACCAAAAGGGATTCGTAGGTATGTCATCTGTAACAAAATTGAACTTCAAGAATAATTCTCAGAAGAAATATAGCTCCTCAGTAAAATAAAACATTATTTTAATTTTAATCATTCCTGGCACCCGAATATTTTAGAAAAATCTTAATTTGTACACTTTAGAAAATAAATTCTAAATTTTTTATGTGTTTAGAAGGCTAATCCATGAATTGATAAAAAATGAAATTATTTTATATAGGTAAATGAAATACTTAAGTGCATTACATTCATTCACTCATTAAATATTTATTGAACACATAATACACACCCAAGCATAGTGCTGGGTGCTAAATATACAGTGTAAAAAAAAAGAGAAAAGCAATTTACAGTGCAGTGGGATGGGGGTTGGCACTGACCCATATCACTTCAAAAGTAAAAATAACATAAGTAATTGTATAATGATTTGTTATAAGAAAGGTAGGGACAAGCTTCGTTGATGAAGAATAATGGGATTAGGAGGGATGCACCTACCGTTCTGTTGGGTAGTCAGGGAAGCCCTTGCTCCACAGGTGACATTTAATTTGAGATTTGAGGGATAACTGGACAAAGAACTAACATAAGAACATCCCTGAGGAGGAAAGAGGTTTAATGTGTTTGAGGAACCGAGAGAAGACTAGTGCAATTAGTACGTGATAAATGGAGCAGAGAGTGGCAGGAGATGAAGGCAGAGATACAGATGGGGCTGGAGTATGCAAAGCCTCATAGATTTGGGGGAAAGTTTGGGTTTTGTTCTAAATGCAGAGGAAAGCTACTGAAGCATGACATGATCTGACATAGGTCTCTAAGACCTTGTTCCAGTCTGTGTGGCAGAGGACAGAGAGATGAGGGGAGATCACAGGAACTAACTAGGTGATTCTGATGTGCAGGGGAATCGTTGCCAGGGAGACATAGCCAAATTAACCTGCTTGGTGTTGGAGTGGTTGTTGTGACAGAGAGAAGACAGAATTGCTCCCAACTTTCTGTCTTGAGCAATAGGTTGGATTTACTGAATGGGGAAGAGTAGAAGAGAAACAAGTTTAGAGTTTAAAAAAAATCAAGAGTTCACTTTTGCTCATATTAAAGTTGAGGTTCTATGAAAATGTTGAATAGACAGACAATGGATGAGCTACCCTGGGGTCTAGGGACGAGGATCTAAATCTGGAAGTCATATGCACAGAGATTATAAATGGTGTTTTGAGCCCTGGGACTGTGTGAACTGCCTAGGAACAGAGCCCAGAGAAGAGAGGAAAAGCCCCAGGACGGAGCCTGGAGGTGGCGGTGGCCTGTTGATCAGGAGGCACAGTGTACGGTCCTGAAGTGCAAGAGAAGTGAACAAAAAGGAGGGAGCTCTCGACTCTCTTTAGTGGGGAAGTGCCGCTGGACTGGGCAGTAGAGAACTCATTGGCTGCTTCCACCGGAACAGTCTGAGGAGGCAGATGCTGGGATGAGGTGGGCGAACAGTGACTAGGCAGAGCCTGCTATAGCTCTTTAAGTTTGGATGTGAAAAGTAGCAGTAGCTGGAGGGCATTGTGGGACCAAGGTGGGTTGTTTTTTTTAGGTTGTCAAGATAATAGAACCTGTTTACGTTTTGAGGGAACAGGCTAAGGGTGGGGGCCAGATCATGCCCGAGTGAAAAGAGGGAGGTGCTAAAGGCAGGAGAGGGTCCTGTCCAGACCGCTGGCCAAGTTCCAGCCTTTGAGAGGCACTGAAAGAAAAGAGATGATGACAGGCACAGATATAGTGATATTTTCTCAGTTAATTGAGGTTTAAAGTCATCAATTGAGAGGGAGATAGAGTTAGGCAGAGGGAAGTTGTGAAATAAGTCATTTTAGGAAAGCAAGCTTAGTGGGACTAAAATTCTTGGGTAATATTAGGTCCTTGTTTGAGAGCAATTCCGATAAAACTATCAGTGCAGTCATGCATACCTCATTCTGCAAGCTTCAATTGCTTAGTTGTAAACACAGAATAGAGAGATGGCTGGGTTTTGCTAGGGGTTAGTATGGCTGGAGAGAGAAGCAAGGAAATTGAAGGGTGTTTGCAAAAGAGTGATTATAAAATTGAACCTGTACAGCTGTACAAGGAGGTAATGAGAAAGCAGAAAAGTCAGTGAAGGGAAGCACTGGATTTCAGCATCGCTGTCACGGAGGTCACAGTTGAGCTGGAACATGAGGTGCCTGAGTCAAGGATTTGGAAGTAGTGCAGTTAATGGTAATGACTGGCAGTGTATGACCTTGAGAACAGGGGCCTGGCATGGAATTGAGTCTTTGGAGGTGAGGTAGAGAAATTGGTGGGCCAGGAGTTGGGTAGGACATCCACATGGATATTGATGATAATCATCAAGAATGATGGTAGGACACCTGACTGGTGTGGCTCAGTTGGTTGAGTGTTGTCCCTCAAAGTGAAAGGTGCCAGGTTTCGATTCCCGGGCAGGGCACGTGCCTGGCGTGCAGGCCCAGTCCCCGGCTGGGGTCATGCAATAGGCAACCAATCAATGTTTTTCTCACCCTTTTTCTCCCTTCCTTCCCCTCTCTCAAATAAATTAATTAATTAACTTAGAAAAAAAGAATGGTAATGGGAGATGAATAGAAGCAACATTAATCTGGCATCAGTTACTAGCAGGAGAAAACTAAGGAGTCTGTTAACAAAATGCAGGAGAAAATGGTTTAACTGGTTAGCATAAACCTTATAAAAGGAAAGGAGTTTTTGAGAAAACATGGTCTGGAAGCAGCTATGTGAAGCGTGAACCCTGAGGTTGAAGGGTATGAGGTGTGAGCCTTGATTTGCAAATACAGCATGTGAGGAAGGCTATAATATCAGGAGGTAACAGAGGGACCGTTCAGCATAGGAGACACAGGGGAATTGGTAGATCATAGCCTGGTTCCACAGGTGCTGAAGAATGGTCTGGAAGGATGGAGTGTTGGATTAGATCAAGGATGTAAAGAGTAGGAGGAGATGAGAGGCCAGTGGTTACGGTGACCAAGGAGTGCGGACCAGGTAAACAGTGATGGAAGGTGTGGTTGAATTGGTCCTCATGGCATCTGGGGAGAGTGAGAAAGTGCCGGTGCTTGGTGGGTTCCAAATGCTTCCCTCCGGGATTTGGCACCTTCCCGCCCTCAGCTGCCCCAGGAAGGCTGGTTCTTCAGCTCCTTGGCTGCTGGGGTGGCAGGTTGGCTGGCGGCCCACCTTTGCCCAGGAAGGTGAATGCCCCACACGGTTGCAGCAGTGCATGCCCTCAGATTCACAGCAATGATTTTTGCACTTTGGGCAATGACTTTGCTAGGAGACTGACCATCTATGTTTTATCACCTTTGGGGAGCTCATCGTCTTCATCCCCTTTAATTTGTATATAAAAAACTAAAATATTAACAATGAATAGTTTTTGCCACTTTTCCTTTTTTCTCCACCCAGCCTAGGGAATAAATGCCTCATGCTGAGTGAAAAGGCAAAGGGGGTCTGATATTAGAATGCCAACGTTTGAACCAGGCACCAGTGTCCAAACTGTGAACACCTCTTACTAACCATCCTTCCTTTGTGACAGTCAAGACTGGTCCATGCCACAGCCCGAGCAGTCATCTGAATGAAGTGTGTGGCCCTACTTCCCTTCAGAAAGCTTAGGCAGAGAGATGATGATTTTAGCTGTGTTCTATCCCTGTTGCCCCAATTCCTCAAAAAAAGGGGAGAGAAATTTTAATTTTATCCATGATATATAAGTACTCTGGATATACTTGCTGAAAGGTACCTACTTTTTGTTTCCTTTCTTTTTCTCT
>PVJI01032628.1:0-12013 GCA_004026765.1 Micronycteris hirsuta
CCCGGTCTCTCTTTCCCGGCGTGTCTCGGTATGAGGTTCATACACGCATTGGGTCACGGTCACCCACGGGTATCGGCAGGTCCGATCTACCCCGTGTCAGAACAGAGACCACAAACCCCTCATCGTTATCTTGTTCTCTTGCACACCATCTCTACGTGCTGTAAATGCTAACGAGCCTGTACCCACCAATGTAGAAAAAGTATGTGTTTACCCACTTCGTTATCTAAACGCAGTGATTTCCCTGCTTTGCTCTCTCCCCATTCCCTAATCTATCACCAATGAATTTCATGTAACCCCCTTAAGTCTTCCTTTTTTTTCTTTTTTGCAGTCACCATCTTCCTGCCTTAGGTGTGGGACAGACCCTACCAAGCACAGCCACCAAGGTAGATGGGGAACCAGAAAGGCTTAAGTCTTCCTTTTTGATTCTGATGCATAAAATGGTAAAACTGCCATTTTTCAAAGTATCTCTCAATCTCAATCTCTTGAAATTTTTTTCAAGTATTTTCTCAATCTCTTGAGATTTTTTCCCCCTGCAATTATCGTTAGTTTGGCTCAAATAAACTCATGAAAATTCTCTACAGGTTTGGACACTTCTTACATTGACAATGTATTAGTAAGTGTTACTGGCATTGGGGGGTTCTTGGGAACTCCAGAGACGGAAATATATTTCACCACAAAAATAGTACTCCAGCAAGAAGTGTATTAAAAAGCTAGTGTGTGCATGCAAGGGAGTTAGCCCTGAGGGAAAGAAAAAATAGACTGCTCCTGGAGCCGAGGCTGCGAACCGTGTCAAAGAAGTCGAGGTGGGACAGATGACGTCTAAGTGTGCTGTCTAACAGTGTGGAGCGGATGGGCTTGCACAGTGGGACTGCACGCATGTAAAAGCATGTTGTTGAGAAGGCAGTTTTTAATTTTATTAGAGTTACCTTGTATGTGAAGATTTTTCTCTTTCTGTATATCTTTCAACATTTTAACCATGTGTCTGGGTGTGGATCTCTTTGAATTTACCCTACATTGATTTATAGAGCTTCTGAAATGAGTAAATGGTTTTCTGTCAAATTGGGGTAGTTGACAGATATTATTTCTTAAAATATATTTTCTGTTACTTTCTCTCTTCCCTTTCTGGTACTACCATTATGCATACATTACTGTTTTTAATTGTGTCCCATATTTCTCTAAGTCTGTGTTCATTTTTCTTGATTCTTTCTTCTTCACTGTTTTTCAGATGGTATAAGCTCTGTAGATCTACCTTCAAGTTCACTGATTTTTTAATTCTGGAAGCTCAGATTTACTATTGAGAAACTTTAGTGACTGATTCATTTTGGTTATTATATTTTCCAACTCCAGAATTTCCATTTTGTTCCTTTAAAAAAATGATTTCTACCTTTTTAAATAGATATTCTCTATTTAATGAGATGCTGTCAACATATCTTTTTTACTTCCTTTAGTTTTAAAAATTATATTTAAACTATCTGCTAAGTCTAAAACCTGAATTCTTTCAATAATAGTTTCTATTGCCTACTTTGTGTGTGTGTGTGTGTGTAAAGGTCACACTTTCCTGTTTCCTTTCATGTCTCATAATTTTTTATAATATATTAGGTATAGTTTCCTATGCCTACTGTTATGGGTTGACTTGTGCTCCTCCCCACCCCAATTTATATGTTGAGGTCCCAATCTCTAGTATCTCAGATTGTGTCCTTATTTAGAAATAGGGTCATTGCAAATGTAATTAGTTAAGTTAAAACTAGGTCACTAGGATGGACCTTAATCCAACATGACTGATGTCCTTACAAAAAGAGAAAATTTGGACACAGAAACAGTTACACAGGGAGAACACCACATGAAGATGAAGGTAGATTGAAGTGATACTTCTACAAGCCAAAGAACACTGAAGATTGCTGCCAAACTGTTGCCGGTGGAAATAAGGCTCTTTCACAAAGCTGTAAGGAAAGCATTCCAGAGACCCATACATGGGAAGTTGTGGTGTAGTCAGCTTAGCTGAAGTTGAAGTAAACACAAAGGGCTGTCTCAGTTCACTTCCATGTCTCATCCTCATTCATCCTGCCATGATAAAAGTTCAGCCATGTCCTCTTCGGGCTCAGATACAGGGCCAGTGTCCAGACATTTTGTGCCATTGGTTCAGTCCAAGTCTCTTACCATCTGGCTAGCTCGGCCTTTGTTCCCTGCTGCGCTCTGGCTGGTGCTGTGCCTAGGCCCGCACCTGGGGCCAACACAGGTGCTTGGAGAGAGAACATGTGAACGAACAAGGTCAGCATGTGTTACCGAGAGAAAGAGAGGAGAGGAAAGAGAGACAGAGAGAGAGCCCCCTTGTTAAACTGGGATTATATTATCTGAAGTTTAGGAAGGACTAGGTACCCTTTCAACCTAACCAATCAATTTCCCAATACTTCCCAGGCTTGTGTTGGGCCTGCCACCTAACCAATCGGTTTCCTAGATCTCAGGGTTCTGACCCTTATCTAATCCAAACCTTTTCCCGGGCTAGACATTCCCCCTTATGGTCATCATCTTCGTCCCTACTGAGCATACCTCAAAATAGAAGCACCTCCCCTTGCACTGTCCTGGCTTCTGCTGGGCATGTGCCCAGCAGAGAAATTTCCCCTTTATTGTTCTATTCCTTCTCTCAGTAATCTGTGGGAAAGGACTTGCTGTTCCCTGGGGAGTGTGTGAAGCTGTAGCTTCCTAGTGAAGCAAGCCCAGTATTGGATTCAGCTTCCCAGTTTATTAAGCTTCTTAATGTCTTGTTGCGGGCCAGCCTACACCTGATCCATGAACGCTGATTTGTGGAGAACCAGCCCACACCCATTTCTTGGCACAATCAGAATGGGTAGGACACCCCTGCACAGCGGAAGGCAACTTTTGGGCAGTTCTCTGCAAGTCTAGCCTATGGCTTGCACGCTTTGGCTGTAGCAATGCTCATTGACCTGCAAAAACAAAGGCTTCTAACTTCCTAACCAATTCCCCACACATGAAAGGGTTAAGGAGAAGAAATTAGCCATTTAGCAAGCCAAGCAACCTGAACATTGAAAAAAAACAGTTGCTAGGTTATATTTTAAACAGTTTTCTCCAGAAGCTCAAAAAATTTATTGCCTACCCATTATCCTAGACAGGAATGTTTTTTATTGATCAGATATTTAGAGAAAGTAGAAATTTTTAATGAGCTAGAAAGTTTTAGTTTACAGTGATAAACATAGTGAGTAGATTTACATTTCAAAAGATTGTAAATAAAGTCATTCTGGTGCCTAGGAGAACAGCTTGACCACCTAAGGCCAGTGATCTGTTTACTCCCTGGGATCAGCTAATGGATGGGAATGCCTCAGCCTGCGTTCCACCGTATTCCATAGACATCTAGTAAGAACTAATTTACTAACTTAGAAAATATATGTCTAGCCATTAATTAGTACCTAAAAGTTAGTACTGATATTATTCCTAGCTATTCATTATCAGAACATCCATTTCTTTAACATGAGTAGAATTTATAGTCTTTTTTAATTGCACAATGTGTTATTTCTTGGTGAATTGTGATTTGCAGCTGTTCTTTGCTAATCGTGAAAGATGAGTGTCTGTTTTTTGTCACTACTGGTTGTAAAAAAACCCTTTTCTTTAAAATAAAGATGATTCCTTTGTCTCCGGAGTCAGTCAGTTTTGGGCCCAGGGACTGGCAAGCAAGCTGGTCTCCCTGAGGCAAAAAGCTGGCCTAAGACACTTCAAAGAAAAGAGTGTCAATTCATTCATTCCGCATCCGACGCCCCTCCTTCGGGGGAAAAAAACCCTAAGAATTGCAAGCGGCTGGACCTCTGCAATGTCTGATTCCCTTTTCTACCTTTCTTTACTAATATATAGCTACCTATGCTAACAAAACCATCAGAAGCTGAGGAAGAGGAATGGAACAGGTTTTTTTGTTCTGTTTTGTTTTTTTGTCTCACAGCCCTCAGAAGGAAACAAACTTAATCACATTTTGATCCTGGACTTCTAGCCTAGAACTGTGAGACAATCAGTTTCTCTTATTTAAGCTTCCTAATGTGTGATACTTTGTTACAATAACTATAGCAAATTAATAAAACTGCTATAATAAATTAACACAAACTTGGCCACTTAAAACAAATTTTTTTCTCTTTTGTTTCTAGACACAGGAAGTCTGAAATCATCTTCATTGGCTATAGCCAAGGTCTTGACAAGATTTATTCTTTTTTTATTGTATTTTTTTATTAAATACTTTTGATTTTTATTGTTGTTCAAGTACAGTTTTCTGCCTTTTCCCCCATCTATCCCCACCGCTCCAGCTATCCCCACCTCCCTCCCCTGTTTCCACCCCCCTTGTTTTTGTCCATGTATCCTCTTTAGTTGTTCCTATAAACCCTTCACCCTTTCCCCCCATTATCCCCTCCCCTCTCCTGGTTACTGTCAGTTTGTTCTTAATTTCAATGTCTTGGTTATATTTTGCTTGCTTGTTGTTTTGTTGATTAGGTTCCAGTTAAAGATGAGATCTTTTCTAGAGTCCCTAGGGGAGAATACACTTCCTTGCCTTTTCTAGCTTCTGAAGGTCACCTGGATTCTTTGGCTCATCATCCCCTTCTTGAAATACTCCAACCTTCTGTGTCCAGCGCCAGATATCCTTCTTCTTCTTAAAAGGACACTTGTGATGATATTTAGGGCCTACCCAGGAAATCCAGGATAACTCACATCAAAATTCTTAAGTTAATCATATATCCAAAGTGCCTTTGCCAAATAAAGTCACATTTTTAGAGTCCAGGCGTTCAGTCCTGGGTATCTTTTGAGGCCATTATTCAGACTAACATATATGTCATAGCAATGCTGGATACCCATCCCCCACTTCTAGGGCTTGTTGTGATTGTTTGCTTATTTATTTGTTTAGTGACTTGACTGTTTTAGCTAAGTCCATTTTCCCCACAATGTTCAGTCTGTGCTGTTGTTACTCCAAGGACACGGTGTTGAGTAGGTGCCTAGACATCCTGGTGTAATTGTAAATTTAGCACGGCTTTCTTCGAAAGTCTGTTTTCCTGATCTCTGTGTTATGCTATCTGCTTCCATGAAGTGCTGACTGATTATTCTATTGTTTCCATTAATACTCTGGGGCATAAACTGCTTCAAGGTCTGATCTAATTAAACTTAAGCTCCCTTGTGGACATAGTCTTTGAGGCTTATCTTTGAGGCATATTCTGACCCCTTAAAGACTCTTCCTAGTTATCTCTTTTCATTTTTTCTGTTAAATTTCTAGGTAGTTGTCCATAATTTAGCATGTTGCTTTCATTGAGCTATCAATCTTTTATTAATTGTTTACCACCAAAATATCCATTATTTTTAATAGTACCCTTAACTTGAACCTCTCAATGCTCTGTTCCAAATAAAGTCTTCCCTAGGGAAGAGTTCCTTGTTCTTTGAGCTGCTTCTTTACCTGGACAAACCACATTGTTTTGGAGCTGTGAGAAGGGACAGTGGTTTGCTTATCTCATAGTGACAGCTTAGTTCTTAGTTTTAAGAACAGTGTGCTGGGTAGGGGCAATAGTCTCTGGTCTTGGTTTGCCTTTCTCAGAATGGAACCTTCACTCTATGAGTGAGCTGAGGTAAGGACCCAGTATTCTAAGTTAATCATGCCTGTGTAAGAGGATGCAGCCAGGGGGTCCCTAAAAGAATGATTTATAATGGGGTCCAGAACTCAGGGTGTCCAGGAAATATTAAAAATATGGGATGTCCTCACCCCCACAAGTCTGAACTGGGGGATGGGACACATGGAACAAGGCCATTGAGAGCTGTTTTGCAGATAAAACCGAACAGTCATTTAACATATCTATAACCTTTAACCGGTTTCATAGATATGTTAAATAGCTGTGGCCATGCTTTGATCCAGGGGGATGGGAGTGACTTCCACCCAGGATGTAACTGGGAGGCAACTCCTTTTGGTTACAGAGCCTATATAAGAGCTTAGAGATGATTGGCTCCACACCACAGGGCCACACCTGCCCGGATTTATTATGGCAGCCCAGAAAACCTGGAAGAATACAGAAATGCTGGCAAGTGTAGCCAATTGTGGGAGGAGTCAGAAATGGGGCTGCAGAGGAAGATTAGTGCTGGGATTTAAACCCAGGTGCAGCAGACATGACGAGAAGAACCACTCGGCTTTAGCAGAGAATCACCACTCAGCTTTAGCAGAGAAGAACCACGTGGCTTTGGCAGGGGAGAACCACACAGCTTTGGGCTCCCTTTGCCATGCAGCTTAGGAAGCTGGAAAGCAAGATGAAGCAGTGATGCAGAGCTCTCTCTTAGCAGCTCAGAAGAATGCA
This sequence comes from Micronycteris hirsuta, assembly GCA_004026765.1. NCBI lineage: Eukaryota > Metazoa > Chordata > Mammalia > Chiroptera > Phyllostomidae > Micronycteris > Micronycteris hirsuta. The sequence continues at coordinate 6,321 of PVJI01032628.1, forward strand.
GGAGAGACCCTGTAGGAAGGAAAGGGGTAAAAGGACTCTTGCTGGTGGGCCATGAGAAGGTGCCATGTGGTTTTGGATTAAGAACTGGAGATCCTGGTGACACAGCTGGTGGTGCTGGAAACCAAGGGAGGCCTGCTAGCCGAGCATGCATTACTGTATAACTTGAATAAATTCCTTTCCTTTTTACCAATCTCTAACATGGAAAGCTATAATTCCCTGGTGGCAGGCAAAGTGAACCTAGTACAGGGGGACCCCAGGAGAAGAGGGTGTCCATTCTATTGGATGGGCACATTGGGGGACCCCTTCTCCGGTGGTCAATCAAGGAAAATCATCAGAGACCATGTGCACAGTAGCTTTAAAGTAATACAACTACTTGCACATGTGCAATAAAAGCCCACCAAAACTAGCCAGGAAGGATCTGCTCTACAAGAACAGAATCCCTCCAGCCTATGAGGTCAATCTCTGCTCAGAGTTGGCCCACTCCCGTGTTCTGTGGAGTGTACTATTGCTTAATAAATCTCCTTTTTCTGCTATAAACTCTGTGTGTTTAGTTCAATTCTTTGTCCATGATCACCAAGAACCTGGTTACCTGTGCCCACCTATGACACCTGGGGTAGAGTTTCTACCCTATGAGTGGGGGGATGAGAGGTAAAAAGTAGCCCCAAATCTCTCAGCTTCTCTTGCTTGCAATAGAGCTTCTACAAAACAATGCTGGGGAGATGAAAAATGTTGGCAGTCAGTCCCTCATGGGAAGATACTGTAGCCTTTACTGGGAGATCTGAGGCAAGGGTGCCTTGTGTTCTGGGCTGCAACCAGCCAGAACAGAGCTTCCATCCTGCTGAGGTGGGGGTGGGGAGTGAATTATGGTCCAGTGCAAGAGACTCTGTTGCTATGGACACTTGTGATTAGTAGCTTTTTCTGAATAAATATTTTTCTGTATATTGTTTTAATTTGCTGGATACAATGTTTAGTCTTAAGACAATGTCCAGAGACTTTAATTTTTTTTAAATTATTTTTACCAGTTATGATTATTTTGCTAGGGAGGTTCTCCGTGGATCTAATCATGCTGCCATTCTGGAATTTACAGCCTCTCATTCCAATTATTAGCACACAGAATAGAGAGAAGATAACCAAAAGTTCAGCTTTTCTTTGAAATGCACTGACTTTCTTCATTGAGAAATTAAGTGATCATCTTGTCCTTAGCCTAACCCTGCCACAGATGAAATTAACCAATATGTTTCTCCACCGCAAAACAATCATGTATTTTGAGAATATTAGTGAGGAAAAGCAGGAATACCATGTCTTTTCTTAAGTGAAAATATTATGTGCTTAGAAATATTATCCAAAATAAGTGAAAACTAAGGTTCAGTCTCTTCTAAATTTTGGAAAACTTTATTAGTGTTGGTTTTTACAATGTCTAACATTATGTGTATAACATATCTATTGAGGATATCATAATTATGAGATGTACTACTACTTTTCAACAATGAAAATAATGAACAAACTATTTAAATACCCATCACCTTAGGGTCTGTTACCCAGCACCAGACCTTGGAGACGCAGCTACGTACGCCTGAATCAGGAATGGGAAAAGGCCAAAGAAGGGCCAGATCTCAAACCTGACATTCTGACAGCCTGACATTGTGGGGAGCTCTAGAGCAGAAGTCCTACTACAGGTCGTCTCATTCTTCGACAGCTGTCAGCACACATTTCCTATGGGATATTTGAACTTGGGCAACATTTTTTACTGTTTTTCATTTACATTCACAACAAACTTAACATCAAGGATGTCTGCCTTTGTTTGAAACTCAGTATCAGCAGAAGTAGCTGACATAATACCATAACTTAAAAAATCATCAACATTTATGATTATGGGAAAAAGAATTTCTTTTTGCAGCTCATTCCAGTCAGAATCACGATATTTATTGCTCTGTTTATCTGCTAAGTCACTGATTCCAAAGGCAGATTTTTCAAAGCTGTTATGGAATTACTTTTAGGGTGATTGTGTGCAGCAATAAGATTATTTATTTTACCAAGAACATGCCATTTAGAAAGAATTGCAATAAATGATAAATTACCTGAATGATCCAAAAGCACTTAAAAAGACACTCTACGTCAGGGATCAACAATGCATGGCCTAAGAAACACATTCAGCCTGCCACTTACTTTTGTAAATAAATATTTATTGGAACACAGCAAAGATCACTTGTTTATGTATTATCAATAGCTTCTTTCATGCTACAGTGGCAGAGCTGAGTAGTTGCAACAGACTGAACGGCCTGCAAAGCCAAAAATGTTTACTATTTGACCCTTTATGGAAAAGTTTGCTGACCTCTCTTCTACATCAGTAGTCATCATGAAGTGCAGGTTAGTGGAAAGATGTAGAACAATTGTCTAATTTAGGATCTGTTTAAGGCCGTGTTGATCTGATGTTGGTATTATAAGAGGAAGGACAGCTCAATGCAGTGGTTCACCCTGAGGGCTAATTTCTGCCTCTGACAGGAACCCTAGGGCAAGTGAGATGCTACTAAGAATACTTCAGGCACCTTATTTTCTGTTGGTATGCCCAGATCCCAACAAAGGCCTCCAGATCTGCCTGAGACATACCTCAGTAAACAGCAGCAAAGGTTTCAAGGGACCTCAACAAAATCTCTTTTCATCTGAAGAAATCATTGGCTAAATAAGATTCAGCCACTTATTTCGGTGCTATGATTGACACAATGGTTGCTGAACACACATTTAAGAAGCCATAGGAAATTGTTCATTGTAGCCCTGGCCATGTTGTCCAGTTGGTCGGAGTGCTGTCCTGTACACCAAAACGTGGCGGGTTTGATCTCCAGTCAGGGCACATACCTAGGTTGTGGATTTGATCCCTGGTCAGAGTGTGTACAGGAGGAAATCAGTCAATGTTTCTCTCTCACCTTGTTGTTTTTCCCTCTCTCTCTCTCTCCCTTTCTATCTCTCAAAAGCAGTAAAACATCCTCAGGTGAAGATAAAAAAGAAAATGTTCAGTGTAACTTCTCTAAATGGCCACAATGGGGCGATGCTGCTTCAGAGAAGATTTAGGTTTACACACACATCAAGTAGATAGAAATTATCCTTTAAAAATCTAGTAAATTATTACCTAATCCTTTCCTTCAATTTATATCTATCAATCATGTGTGTATGTATGCATGTATCCATTCATCTACCTAAGTAATATCTGTATTTTTCTAATCTAATAGGTTTGAAATACATGACTTTGGAAGCCAACAACTCCTTGAAAATATACATTGTCTTTTGAGGTCATGGCCACATTAACTTCTCTAATGTAAATTTTTAATGTTTTTACCCATGCACGGTCTAATCTCCAGCCACTCTAAGTTAATCTGTACCCAGAATTTTGTTATCCCATTCTTTTTCTTGGAAAATCTGTTGATGGCATGGTGCAAGTCCAAGTTCAAGCATGTCCTGCATCAGAACCCTTCTCTGACTGGACCCAGAAGAACAGTTCATTCCTTTTTTTCATCACATCATATAGACACACAGTTCTCTTTGGTGGGTTTTATCTGACTGTACTTGAGTATTGGGACTGAAGATTAGGACTGTGTCTCTAGCATGAATAAGACCCAAGTACTGCACATTTAATAGGCACTTATTAGGCACTCAGTAAATATGCATCAATATATGCATTGATGAATGAATAAATGAAAAAGAAAAAGCACATTAAATATTCAACAAACAATAAAAAACTCCCCGAGAGCACAGGAGTTGGATGAACTAGACTGGATTTAGGAATGAAGACTCTTACTGTTGTCTCCTGTTGCACTGTGATGGCATTTTTCTTTGTCTGAATTTGAGATGGTATCAGATACAAATAACAAAATTCCTTTTGTGCTTCTAAAATGTGCTCCTTCTTTTAACTTCTACTATTTATAATGCAGGTCAATCCTACTTTTAGGGCCATTTTGGAATTTATCTTCAATTTATGTCTGTACACCCTGCTGTGCTAACACAAAAAACCAAATTGATTCTTCATGTTTTGATATTTCACCTATGAGGATAAAGTATGAAGAAAATATCTAATGTTTGTTCAAACTCACAATGAGAGCTACCAAAAATGCTGCATTACTGAATAGTCATAGCCCACATCTTCTGATGTTTGCAGAATTTTTCTACCTTCTCTTATCTATTTGAAAATCAAAACTCCTCCAAATAGATCATTCTGGTACTTGCCAACTTTTCCCCCCAAGTATAGTCTTAGAAATATTTAATTTATCTATTTATAGTTTAGAAGAAATATAAAGAAATTAAAATTGAGAGAGGGGAGGGGAGAAAATGCAGACAACTGTAATTGAAGAACAATAAAGTAATTTAAAAAATTAAAATTGATTTAATTATCTTCTATCATTTATTAGAGTTATGTAAAATATAAACACATCTGAAAGATTGTAATAAAATTTTAAGTTCTGTTAGGGCAAAGGAACCATATATTCTCTATGTTTTGATTTGTGATCTTAGCTTGTAATATGCCATCTGTGTGTTTTCAATAGACTTCAGTTCATATTTGTAATAAAAAAGAAATGCTTCTATATATGCTAATCTTGTGGCTTCCTGAGATCCCTTTGTTTCCTACTGTAAAATAATGTAATCTGAATCGACATATCAAGTTGTCCCAGCATACAATTTTTGTATTCTAGAGGTGTAAGGAAACAGAAAAGAAGGATTGGGAGAGATAAATTCTGAACTGATTCTTATCTATTTATAAATAGGGGATTTTTCATTCCTGTTGAAAGTATTTTCAGCAATTCTAAGTTAGGGCAGAATGAGGAAGTGCTTTCTTTGACAGAAATAGCTTTAAGTGAAAGTACTTGTGAAAGGGAGTGGCCTCCTGAAAGAATTAAAGCAGGTGTGAATTTAAAGCCACACTTCAAGCTGGCTGAGGAGACCACAAGAGTGCTTGTGTGCCAGGAAATGGACAAGATCCTGGGAGCATCATTTTTAATTCTGTGGCTTCAAATAGGCTGTGAGTTATGGAGGAAAAACTCTGGGATATATCATGGGCAAATGAGAAAATTGGGGTATGGACAAACTCATCAGGTAGAAACTTTAAGAAGAAACTATGATTTGGAGGGGGCTAATGAGTTTTTGTTATCTTTTTAAGCAGGGACGAGTGGCCAACAGAAGGGCAAAAGTGACCAGCAGCAGGTGAAACAGAATCCTGAATCTTTGGTGTTACGAGAAAAACAGATTTCAATTCTGAATTGTACTTATGAGAACAGTGCATTTGACTACTTCCCGTGGTATCGGCAGTATCCTGGTAAAGGCCCTGAATTATTGATAGCCATACGTTCAGTTGATAATAGAAAGGAAGATGGAAGATTTACAGTTTTGTTCAGCAAAAGTAACAAACACTTCTCACTGCACATCGACGCCTCCCAGCCTGGAGACTCAGCCACCTACTTCTGCGCAGCGAGCGCACAGTGCTCTCCAGGCACCTGCAGCCCGTACCCAAACTGCAGCGAGGGCTCCAGCCCAACCCTGCTATGTAGATGAAAAATTCACGCATAAACCAAAAAAAATCTGTTTGCCCATAAAAGAGTCTTAATACATTTAAAAAGAGTGAAATTATACAGAATGTGTTCTCTGGCCAAAATGGAATTGATTTAGTAAATCAATTTAGAAAACTAGTTGCAGAAAGATGTCTAAAAATA
>PVJI01032629.1:0-12018 GCA_004026765.1 Micronycteris hirsuta
AACCATACTCAATCATTTCTGTGAGCATCCTGATTACCGGGGTTTGGAAATGTGCTTCTGATAGGTTGGCTGTCTCCTGGTCTCTTAGTTGTATTTTTCCTGGAGTTTAACCTGTTCTTTCATTTGGGCCATATTTCTTTGTCTCGGCGCACCTGTTATATTGTAAGAGGCAGAGCCTTAGGTATTCACCAGGGCGGGGCAACCCATGTGGCTGCGTTGTGACACTGTCTGTGGAGGAGGGTCCGAGAGAGAACAATGCCACTTGCTTGGCTCTCCACCGGCTTTCAGTCACTTCCCCCACTACCCACAAGCAAATTGGGCCCTTCTGGTGTTGATTCCCAGGTGGGTGGGTTTGTGTATGTTCTAGGACCCTGTGGGTCTCTCCAACACATTCTCCTGTGAGGTTAGGAGTCTCTCCACCTGCCTCACCCCCCACAGGTTTTTTCAGTCAGAGGTTTTGAGGCTTTATCTCTGCACACTAGAACCCTGGGTTGCGTGCTCTGTCTCGCTACCCAGTTGTTCCTCCTGGTTTACCTGCAGAAGAATGTGGGACCGCCCGCTCCACCAGCCGCCACCTTACCTGCCCCTGTCATCCAGCTACTGCCTTGCCACCTTGCGGTGAGTCTTCTCCCTCCCACCTGCCCGTATCCATCCCTTCCTGCCGTCTGGGTGAATGTCTCTTAACTCCTTGGTTGTCGGACTTCCATACAGTTCGATTTTCTGTAAGTTCTTGGGGGTTTTTTTTGTTTGTTTGTTTCTTAAATTTGTTGTTGTCCTTCTTTTGGTTGTGCAAGGAGACAGAGTGTATCTACCTACACCTCCATCTTGGCCAAAAGTCTCTAAATAGACTTTAAAACAAAGAATTCTCAAAAAGATAGAGACACTTTGTAATGATAAAAAAAGGCAATCTATAAGGAAGATGTGACCATTTAAAATCAATATGTGCCTAACAACACTTTTTGATTTGTGTAACCAGAATACACAATCAAACTCTGACAGAACTGAGAGAGAGAGACCGCACTAACCATGGCCGGGGGCTCTCATGTCCTGTTCTGAGTAATGGGTAGAGCCACTGTGCGGGTCACACTCTGAACAGACCTGAGGAACACTGTAAACCACTGAACCCAGCACACTTCCAGAGAGCACGTTCCCAGCGGCAAGAGAACACGAATTTCCTCTCGTACCCACAGAGAGTGTTCTCCGAATAGATCACACGCTAGGATAAAAGCAATAGCCAATAAATGTTACAAACGGAAATCATACATAATCCCACGGGTCATCTGTCTTCAACTGGTGCCAGATGACATATCTGTAAAAGTCTCTCTTCTAGATGCTTCCAGAAAGTGTGCCCTTGGTGCAGGGTAGGATTTGGGTCAGTCTCATACTTTAACCTCTATTCAGAAAGTAGTTTTTTATGAACTCGTTGTCAGCCCTAGATACCCCCAATTCTAAAATTAGCTATTAACACATTAATAAATGTAATTGACTTGTATTTTTATCATTGTTGGTATTATTATTAGCACTTAGTCATAAATGAAGTGAATTAGGAGAATTTACTGCAGATGGCTTTCTGGACAGGACCCAGCCCACCCGCGCTAGGGCTCCGCTCAGCAGCCTGTATTTCGGAGCAGGCGTGTGCAACCTTGCACACCCACTCCTTACACACCCACTCCTTGCTATGCAAGATGACAGGTCTCTGGCCCCTATTGCTGAAACAGACGTCACCTCCACAATGGCCTGTGACAACGAGTGAGTGCTGCTGAGGCTGCTGTCTGAGCAGCTACGAGGCGGGAGTTCAAGAGCATATTTTCAATGAGCGGAAAGAAATGGCAACAATAGAAAATTTAGAAGAAAACGTGACCTCTGCCCAGAGGCACATTCACATATCAAGAAAAAATGAAATGCTAAAGAAATAGAGTGAAGAGGGGAGAAGAGGGGTATCGCTTCGCCGAAGATGAAGCTTTGACTCAATCAGCGCTGCTGACCGGAGCCCTGGGACCTGCCCCTGAAAACCCGCTCCGCCAAAGCGCCAGCTGAACGTGACTGTCCACCCGGACGCCTCGGTCCCCCACTGTAAACACCCAGAGGGCCGGCCGGCCCGGACACAAACACAGACGCAGGGGGTCTGTGTAAATAAACACCAGGAAGCTGTCGTGAGTGTGCAAAACAGATTACCTTTAATGAGAGATGAATTTAGACATTCCCCAAAGGAAATGGCTCCGATTAGTTGTATCCAATCCCATGATAGTTACACAACCACATGAATATTTTTCTAAACTATTGGGAACTCAGGTCATTGCAGTCACAAAGGGTCTGATGGTACATGGCAGCCTGAGATTCGGATGTCGCTGTTTGAACAAATGGCAAGTAATGCCGGAGGTACACGGGGGCCTTCGTAGGAGAATGTCTTGAACAGAGGAGCAATCCAGAGCTCCTCAGAAGAAGGCAGAAGACCAGTATCTTCCATAGCAGCACGGACGGTAACAGGCATATCTGCAGCCACATCCGTAGCCACCGTAGCCACCACAGCCACAGCCATAGCCACATCCCAGGCCACCGTAGCCACCACAGCCACAGCCATAGCCACATCCCAGGCCACCATAGCCGCAGCCATAGCCGCAGCCGTAGCCACATCCCAGGCCACCGTAGCCATAGCCGAGGCCACCGTAGTAGTTGTAGAAGCTCATGGTGTGCGGAGCAGACTCAGCGGAAGAGCAGAGTGGACGTCTGGTGTTCGAAGCTCGTCCTCAGCACAGGGCCTTATATACCAGCTGGGAGGAGCTGGGCAACCACAAACCCTGCTGAACTCACATTGCAGACTCACTGGCATGACAACCATCTCAAGAATCCCTCCTAAACCGGCACCTGCAGGGGAACTCTGCTGCGTGTCAGGATGCCTGTGATGAGATCATGTGCCTCTCAGGGAAGATTCTTCCAGTCTGGTGGCTTGTTTATTCCAGATGTGAAACCTAACCTATGTTATTACTGACTCCCATGAGATCATATGACCCACACAGGCTCCACCCCTTGAAAGTTCTTTTTCCCTTGAATGACATCTCTTCTTATCTGCATATGTGCAGCCTTGGGGACAGAGTGTGGCTTCAAAGAGGTGGGTGAGGACGGAGAGCCTGCAGAGAAGACGGGATGGAGGAAGGCGTAGAAAAGACATGGCCGGCTCGGCTCTGAATCCTCGAACGATTGACGCGGTGTTCTGTGTTTCGTGTGGAGCAACCTTATTGACTTTGATTTCCACTTCACGGGTACACGCCTCCATCACTTTGTGTACGATCAAAAGCCGTGACAGAGTCCCCGAAGTTCAAATCCATGGACCACGATTGTATAGAAATAGCAGGATTTGTTCTATCAGTAATCCCAGCTTAACCACCTGCTCTGAAAGCGATCAGAGACTTGCTGACATCGAGTACCTCTCGCTATGACAAAACATGACAGGCACACCTGTTGGGGTTCTCGTCCTACATCTGCACCCTCCACCTCGCTGTGAGAAAACAGACACACGCCTACGAAAAACTTGGCATTTCAAGTTGCCGTGGAAGTTCGAGAAAAACGGAGACGTTGTCACCAACTGAAGAGGACTAACGAGACGAGGCAAACGAGGATGGGTTAACATCCTGCTGGGATCTTGGATGGGCCCCAGGACAAAAAAAAAGCACAGTGTGGGAAAAGTGAGAAATCCAGATAAAGTGTGGAGCTGTGTTAAGAGTGCTGCACAAGGTTAATGTTTTAGTTTTGATCACTGTGCTCGGTCGTGAAAGATAGTGATGTGGGTGTGACTGGGTGACAGGGTCAGGCTAAAGCTCTAACATTTCTGAGCGGTTGGTAAATAAAAAAATTTCAAAATGAAAAGGCTGGGGGGAGAGTTTAAATGCGCTGCTAGGTTGCATTGACTCGGCCACTCGCTGGGTCTTCTGTGAGGAGCCCTGCAGAGCGGGGGTCTGTTGGGGGCTGTTCCGAACTTCCAGGCGCCAGCGTGAGGGGCAGATGAGGCCCTGGCTGTTGTGGTGTGTGCATTCCGGACGGAGCGATGGCAGGAATACCAGCCACTGTGGATGGCGACAATCCAAGTGAACGGAGGTGCACCGGCTGAAGCAGCGCCCTGCTACTCCCTCTAAAGAGAGCACACATGGGAACGACGGAGAGGCTGGTGCACACCCGGCGCCCTGGCCTCCGAGAACAAACCTGGAGGAGCTGGTAGAGAAGGATGCTGCGGGGCAGCGGGACATGCTGGAATCACACCGAACCTGTGCCAGAGGCAGGCGAGGGCCCCACAACCTTCGGAAGAGAGGGGATGCTGGCGAACCCCAACGCTCTCAGAGCCCCAGTAACATGGAGAAGGCCGAACCTCTAGAACCAGCAACACTGGGCTGCTGGCCCCCGGGGGAGCCGTCTTGGCAGAGAGGTGGGGGCCAAAGGCAAAGTGAGAATAGAATCCGCCTCGGAAAGGGGGCGGTGGCAGGGTTGCAATGAAGCAGGAGGAAAGCGGGACAGTAGCTGGAGGCAGTCGCAGAGACAAAGGGATTGTTTGTTCTCTTTTTGATTGTGTGATGCTAACCCTAACCCACACACCGCTCAGAAAGTGGGAGAAATCTCATTTGCTGCAACGCTGTCCCTGTTGCGATTGGAATGAGCAACTCGATTCCTGAGAAGAATCAAATGAACTCAAGGAAGTAAATCCATGGAGATATAGCATAATACATGTTATTAATAGGGATGCGGTATTCCATAAAAATAATAATGTCTTTTGTAGCTACTTTAATCCAATACCAAGAAAATCTCCAAGTTAAATAGAGTTTTCTTTTTAAATTGCCCTATGCAGCTTAATCATACCAATTTCAGGTGAGTCTCTGAGAACTTAGCCTAGAGGGAGGCTGCTCATCATGTTATTTAAATTAATGAAATTGTTCCTGGAAGCTTATTCTAAGTTACTGCTGTAGCGACTGCACTGTCATGGCTGAGGCCCCTTTGGTTTCCGTTTGGCAAATGTGAAATCACGCAGCAAGGTGTTCGCTAGTAAAACAGCTCAGCCCAAAATGCACCTGCTTTACCGAAAGTGACCCACCAAAGACACACACAGACACATCAAAACACGCGTGCGTGGGGAGGGGAGTGCATGTCACCGGGTCCATGGCATTAAAACGTTCCGTTTTATTAAGGGGAATTTTTTGACTCATTACATATACTACTTATCAAGACAGGAGAACTGGGAAAACTTTTTAAAAACTTTGTCCTCGTTCTTATGAGAATTGACTAGAACACAGGATGCGTCCAATACCTTGAACTCTCTGTGTCCACCCAAAGTTATGAGTGGATTCGTAAAAAGTATTGGCCTCAGAAAGTCAGAGCACCAGAAACCTACTGAGAGACCGTGCTTCTCTGTGGAAAGAACGCCGCCCCGCATCCACCCTTCGAAACACACGCAGGCCCGTTTTGTCTCCGCCTTGGAACGATCCTCACTCTGCAGCGCCCCCAGTGGGAGGGGCTGTCACAACAACGGGAACAAAGGCGGTGAAGTGCCGGGTCTGCGCAGAGCAGCTCAGCGTGGTGGGCCAACCGAGAAAACGAGTGGGTGTCTTGATAAAGACGCCTAATACGGGGATACACAGAAATGTGTGATGGAAGCCCATCGGACAGTTACTTCACTATGGGTCTCATGTTAATGAGAACACTAATCTCTATCACTGTGTATTCCATTTAGGAAAAATTGCAGAGACGTGTAATCCAAGGAATAACTTCCATGGCTCAGCCCTTCCGTGGAAATTAAACATAAAAGAAAATTACAGTCATTACGAAGAGTAGAAAAGGATAATGGCTCAGACTTGGCTTTTTGAAAACATTAATTAGTTGGATTATTATCGGCATCATGGGGTGAAAGATACAATATGGCTTCAGAACAGAAAAGGAACTCAATGCCTGAAGATAATTAATTTGAATAAAGAGAAGACAAATTCATGAGTCAAAAGAAGGGCTATTCTTGTGAAATGTTAAAAAAACTTTAGGGAAACTAACTGGGGCCAAGAACAAATAACAGTGAGATTAACAAACATGCTCTTCCTTGATGTAAAGATGCTGCCGGGGATGGAAGGAGCGTCCCACTCCGGGTGGGACAGGGCCCTGTGCCTGAGTCAGGTCTGCTCCCTCGGAGCAGACTCAGGGGGCAGGCAGGCTCCACATGAGGGGGCCAGCACCCACCTCCTGCATACCTGCGAGGCTTTGTCTTCGGCTGAGAAACAACAAGCTCATTAGCTTAGTCATAGGATTAGCCAATGGCGTGAGGGTGTGCAGGGGGTCCCGCCCACGCTGGGGCACATAAAAGGGCCCTGCAGGGAGCAGTGTCCAGACTGCAGTCACCCACAGCCCTTCTCTGTCCAAGGACACCCTCACCACCAGCACCATGTGTGGCTACTATGGAAACTACTACGGGAACTACTACGGGGGCCGCGGCTACGGCTGCTGCGGCTACGGAGGCCTGGGCTACGGCTATGGAGGCCTGGGTTGCGGCTATGGAGGCCTGGGCTACGGCTACGGCTGTGGCTACGGCTGTGGCCTCCGTGGGCTGGGCTGTGGCTACGGCTCAGGCTGGGGCTACTACTACTGAAGACACGTGAGAGAACCACCTTCACACCTGGGCTCTGGGGTTCGCCAGTCTGGAAGCCACGCACCGTGAGCCTCCCCAAGGACGTGCCCTCCAGGGCCCTCCAGGTGGGACGCACTGACCACCGCCTCTCCTGAGTTGGATCACGAGAAGGGGGCTCATGGGAAGCCTGCGCTGAGGACTCCTGGGAGGTCTCTCATGGGCTGGGGCTCTCACGGGTCTGGCCTCCCGACCTTCACACGGAGTCATTTCTCTGTTTTCCTAATAAACCTGTTCAATCCACAGTATCAAGCCTGCCTTACTTTTATTTAAAGTCCAGTGTTGGCATTTGGGTTTTCCCCTGGATTGAATGAAGGAAACAATGCCTTTATTCAGGGAATATCTTCTTTGAGTATTTCTGTAACAGGGTGGGTCAGGCCAGGTCACTGGGGAGCAGAGGGGGGGCCCCAGAGGCGGCACCAGAGCCCACCCTTCCTCCCAGGAGGGTGGGGAGAAAGCAGAGTGAGCAGGTTGCAATGGCCACAGGAAGCAGCAGCGGCCCGTGGCCACGGCAAACCCGCGGCGGAGCAGCTGGAGTCCCAGAGGGAGGGAGTGCGGACTGAGGCTGCGTGGGGTGCAAAGGTGAAAACACCTGTGCCCTGGGGGTCAGTGCTCTGCCCCATGGCATGACCCCACCCCAGGCTGAGACCCTCCTGTGCCTGTGGGCGGCTGGGAAACTTCTGTCCCCTTTTGCAAAATGGTGGCACAGCGAGGACGGCTGTGACAAGCAAACACGGCCGACATCGGCCCACGAGACGCCCCTGTGCGCTTCCTGCCCTCGTGCCCAGCTGAGAGGGCTCGTGAGAACCCTCCCGGGACCAGCAGGTCCCGGGTTCCCCTGGGACTTAGGCCTCACATGGTCAGAGCCAGACAGTAACCAGGCTTGCGAAGCTACAAAGAGGAACCAGCAGGGCCTGGCGAACCAAAAGCTTGCAAGATAATTGGATAGAAAAGAGGCCTCCCTCCCTACAAGCACCTCGTTCTGGAGCAGGAAGAGGTGTCCTTTGAGACGGGAGTCCACCGTTTTTCTGGGTCACGGAACCTGGGGGAACCTCGCTCCCTGCACCAGCACCTGTCCACGAGTGCGGCTTCTCTGACAGCAGGCAGCCCGGCCCGCATCTGTTCCAGGAGCTCAGTCCTTCGTACTCCCACGGGCCCCTCCCTGCTGCACGTGCCCAGTTGCAAGTCCCAGCCCCTGAGACGGAGACACACAGACTGTTCTCCACGTCGCCCGCTCCACAGTCGAGCCTCCCTTTTCTTACGTCAGAGAGACATCGTCCCCAACTATGCGCTGCACTTACTCGAGTCAGTCTTTCAAACAGAAATCACTGACATGTCAGCTCTAAAGAAATGACTCATTGCGGACTTCAGGACTCCAAAAACAGTATTTGTCTCGGTAGGAAATTTCTTCTCCCAGAATTTCATTTTGATGAATGTCAACCCACAATAACACCCAGGAAACAGTGTGGGAACTCCAGATCCTGTCCCCCTAGACTTGGCGGTCGTTCGTGTTTGCCCAGTTTTGCTTCCTCTCTGCCCCGCCGCACACCCATTCACGCCCACACACTCGCTCCCCCCGTGGAAAGTCTGCCGTGACCTCACGACACTCTTAGCACACGGGGAGGGAGGCTGCTCCGCCAATGACCACAATCACCTCATCCCCACAGTGTGCTGGGGCACCACACTGTCATCTCACTCACACGCCGTGCTCAGTGTTTTCCAGTTGCTTCTTAAAAACCTTGACACAGAATTCAGTTAGTGGGAATTATCATTCTTCGCCATTGTCTGTTGTAATCCAGCCTTTCACGAAATCGAGAGTATTTCCCAGCCTCTTGTTATTTCATGATGATAGTACACTAACACATCATTAACATTCAAAGACAATAATTTGCTAGAACTTGCCACAATCTTTTTTTTTTAATGATTTTATTTATTTATTTTTAGAGAGAGGAGAAGGGAGGGAGACAGAGAGGGAGAGAAAGAGCAATGTATGGTTGCTTCTCACAGGGGACCTGGCCCGCAACCCAGGCATGTGCCCTGACGGGGAATTGAACCGGGACTGTCTGGTTCCCAGCCCGCGCTCAATCCACTGAGCCACACCAGCCAGGCGCCACAGTCTTTTTTATTGTATCAACTATAATGATTGTATGCTTGATAAATGAATATTTTAAGACAAGGATTAAGAGAGTCACGTGTGCCCCCGATTAGGAAAGCAGAAAGCTGACTCAGGCATGGAGTGGCCGTGTGTTCTGGAATGAAATCCAAGAACAAGATCAAGCACACGGTGGATGACGGCCGTGTCACCGAGAAAGCTGTGACGTGGGTGCATTGCTGGAGGCCTGCAGGCTGACTGTCCCTAAGACACGAGTGTGTAGTTATGTAGCTGTTGTCGTTCCCCGTGGGCAGCCCCAACCTGAGATTGCCGTGCACCCGGTTCTCCACAGATCAGGGTGCAGCCACCCAGGCCCCATCCAGTGGTGTGGAAGGTCCTTTGGGCCTGCGGGGGCTGCGGGGGCTGCGGGCACACAGGCAGGTCCTCTAGCTGTGGCTGCCCCCAGAGGCCGCTCACCTGCACAGCCTCCCCCCTGCCACCGAACAAGGCCCTGCCCGCGCCCCGCACTGGTCCCCGTGGTCAGCAGCATGGGGCATAAAGACACACCTCCTTGTCCCCACACCCACAGCTCGGCTGGGACATCCCGACTCCAGTCTCCCGTGGGGTCTCCTAAGGCCCCTCGGAGCCAGCCCCCAGCTCGGCATTGCCCTTGAGCCAGGGCTTCCTCCCCTCCTTTCACAGTGACCATCCCAGGAGTCAGCTGCCCGGCACCAGCTTCCGGCAAACAACCAAGTTAGGCAGGCGGGGCCCCACTGTCAGGCTGACGGTCACTCCCGCAGCTTCTCCGTTTCCCCAGGTCCAGGAGACTGTTGAGAATATTCTTCAGTGTGGACTGGTCCACATTTCCTCGTGGTGGAACTCAGCTGTGCGTTTTGCCCACCAAACAGGGGAGGCTGCAGTGTTGGCTTCCTGTCCTTCCCCGTGGGCAGGGACTGCAGCACGATCTGCCCAGTTACCAGTGGTGGCAACTCCCGTCACGTGATCGCACGGGGAGGACAGATTTCTCCAATCCAAAGTCACCCACATGATCCTCTACCGATTACGAAGGATTGTGCCAGAGGTATTTTGTGACTGTGGAAATATTCCACTCCTGTCCCAACACTTACCCCGGTCTCAACATTTTTTTCTTGCCTGAATGATTTATTATGATGATGGATTGTGAATGTTGAGGATTTTCTGATTTTATTATTTAAAATACGTATTAGCTGGTATTCTACTGCAAAGAAGTTTCCCTTTTGACCTTGTTGTTCATTTTTTTATATCAGCCTGCATCTACGGATTTCTGTGATAAATACCCCATTACCGTTGTAATACAACCAGCAGCTCCCAGGCTCTCAGCAGCCAGAGAGCAGATATGAATGGACCGCGTCGTGTGAGATTCCGTCCCGTCACTCAGCAGCCCACGGCGTGAGGCAAATTACTAGCCTTCTTTGGCCCTGGCATTCTTTCATAAAAATTAGCACCTATATTCTAGGTTTCTAATGAGAAGCAAATGTGTTAAAATATGTCTAGCACTTAGAACATGCCTAGAATGTAATGAATGCTTTTCATGTGCCATCATTTACTATGACACGCATGATTGATTTTCTGCTCCTTTGTACATAAGAATATTCTCTGCCTTCCGTGGTGTCCGTCATGAAATTCTTAGGTCAAAACGCCACCCATAACACTAATTACATGGCATTTATTAGTTGTTTACCTCAGGGCCGTCACGTGGCAGGGCACCTGTGTGCCTTTGTCTCACGTAACCTTCGGGACAACCTTAGATGTGGTGGCGGTGTCCCCATTTACAACCACAAAAGGTGCAGGTGAAGGGACTTAGTCTGGCGTCGGGCTCCTTACCTTCGAGAGCTTTATCTCTTACGGAGAAACGTAAACTACGTGTTTCCTGGGGAGCTAACATTTCTCCAGAAAGGCACAGGAACTCCCAGGGAAATTCACACCTTAGCGTCCTTCGGTGATTATTGCCTGACACTTCAACACACTCGGCAGTCAGGGTTACGTTACCCTCCCGTCTTACACTCGTCTTCCATTAAAACGTCCCTGCTCCGCTTTTCTCTGTTGCTCGTTATTTTGTGCATTGGATATCTAGGACGTGTTCCGCTCAGTCTATACGTCTTGCAGAGTTTTCCTGGTTACACGTGTACCCCAAGTTCCAGAAGAACTTCTGAAATTGGCCACCCGTCTCACCTCGTGGTACTAATTTTGCACCTTTAATGAATATTGACCTTTGGAATTCAACACTTTCAGGACACACATATATTTCCTCTTTCCTATTGCACTTTTATAAATGGTAAGGCTGTTGAATATTAGGAAAGGTTGAAAATTTGAGAAAATGTGCTAAAATGTTCTACCTCTCTTCTCATCACCCTATTTTGCAAGTGGGGCTCCTTCTGAGTCGTCAGACTGGTCCCCGATTTTGACCAGCTACTGGCTTTCAGGCGCGGTTGTGCCCGTAGAGGGAAATGCGCTCTCGGACCCAGGACTGAGACTCTCCAGTCTCAGAACGCACTGTGTTCAGAGGCGGATCTCTCCAACACAGACAGTGTTATAGGAGAGTAGTGTTCAGATACTTAATTCTGGTTTGCTGAGTTAGCGCTCCCCGTTATTCTGACGGGGACCGAATGGTGTGGCCGGCAGAGCTGGTGAGTCTGACGCGACCAGAGAGATTCACCCGCCTGCTCGTGGATGTTCTCCCTCAGGTTCCGTACGTCTTCTCCCTGAGTGAGATTTTCTTTCTTGCACGAAGAATCCTAAGAATGCTGATTTTTCTTACATTCTGTCCTTGTGTAGGTACGCTAACCAGCACGGCCCAAGATGCCTGCAGGAGCTGTTTGTTGGTGTCTCGGCCACCCTCTTCTGTCTTAGCCCTCGCAGTCACGACGGGGTCCTGTACCGCAAGTCCCTGAGACCCGCCAATGGGGCGTCATCCCTGGGGCCGCCAGGACTTCCTGCCCCTGCAGGCCCCCCGCCCTGCCTCTGGGGAACAGCAGCTGTGCACACACCCGCACTCACACACGCATGCAGTCACACACAGGCTCATACACCACAGACACCCACAAACACACTCACACACTAACATGCTCACAAATACAACCACACACACGGACACACTAACATGCTCACACACACATGCACACTCACACACAAACATGAGAACACACCCTCAGTCAATCCCACAGCACATGCATGTTCACACGAGACAGGGTGGACATAATGAATATACATTGTCCAATATGCTTCCAAAAAGCTTATA
>PVJI01032630.1:0-12017 GCA_004026765.1 Micronycteris hirsuta
GGTCCGCCTGGCGCGTGCGTGGCGACATAGCACTGGGGCTTCCTCTGGAATTTCACTCACGACCGATGTGCTCCTGTGGCACGTGTGCGTTCCGTTCGGTGTGTGGACTCTAGTTTTGCCCATAATTTACAACGGAGTTGTGTGTGTCCTTGAGTTTCCCGTCCTGTTATGTTCTGGATACAAGTCCTTTATCATGCATATTTTTCAAATATCCTGTCCCTTGTTTTGGCTTGTACTTCAGCTTCCTAAAGAGTGCCTTTTGAAGAGGAACATTTTTTAATTTTGTTGAAGTCCAGCCAACCATGTTTATCTTTATACTTTGGGCTCCATCTGTCCCTTCTAAGAAATACGTGCCCGACCCAAAGTCATAAACGTTTTCTCCTGCGTGGTCATTGGGTGCTTTCCATTTTACCTGGAACAGTTTGGTTTACGGCCCGTTTCAGATTTATGTGCGTCCCTCACGGGAGGCGCAGATCAAGGCCGAGTTCTTTGTGGGTTTCCGATGCCTCAGCACCGTTTGTTGAGGGGCCTGTCCTTCCCCAGCTGGGTGACTCTGCGCATTTGGAGAAAATCAATGGACTGGATGGGGGCCGGCCTGTTTCTGGGCTTCCTTCTTGGTCCTGTCGAACACGGCGTCTATTCTTGCTCCGAGTTATTGATTGCTGCGCCTTCGCAATGAGCCTCAAACCGACAGAGCAAGTCTTCCCACTCGGGTCTCCATTTTCAACACTGTCTCAGCTCGGCCTTCCGTGCGTTCGTACGGAGTTTAGACCCAGCTTGTCCCGTCTGACACGGAGCCCTAAAGGGCCGTGGCTGAGCACACGTCTAATCTACAGGCCACATCGCAGAGATTGCCCGTCTTCACAGTGTTGACTCTCCCGATGCGTGAACAGCGGTGAGTGTTCCATCCACTCAGGTGTTCTATAATTGCCCCCAGCAGTATTTTGCAGTTTTAGTACCCAGGTCTTGAACACATTTTACTTCAAATTTATTTCTGAGCATCTGAGTTTCACAGTCCTTGATAAATAGTAGCTTAAAAATAGATTTCACGTTGGAGCGGGGGGTTGCTGGCAAGACAGTGGCTTCTGCATTCTGACCTTGTGTTTTGAGCCTTGCTGGACTCACAGAGCAGTCTCCCGGCTCTCTGGCGGAGTCCACGGGACACTCTGCGTGGGTCCCTCTATCTCGGGTGTAGCCAGGCAGCGGGGTGCCCCTTCCTCCTGCACCCCCACGCATGCGCCTGGGCGGGTGCTGGGCTGAGCCGGCGTCCTGGGCTTCAGGCAGCTGTGCAGACCACACGTGAGGAGGAGGGAATTCACTCCACTTCTGCCCCTCAGGAAAAGTGTGAATAATTTAGCAGTAGCTCAGGTGAGCTTTTTAACCTCTTTTTATCCAACACGCCATGTATCAGCCCATGACCCACTGGCTTTGTTACAGATTGTGATTGTCAAGTGCACTGAGTCTGGGAGAAATCTCTTCATGCCACCGTGTGTGTGATGTAAACATATGAATTCCCAAGCCCTGCTCTATCATGAATCCTGAAGAAAGCAGTCCCGTGCTAGGCTATTTTTAGACAGATTCTTCTATTAAATGGGCTTTATGAGCACAGCGGCTCACTTGATAAATGCCCGCTTCAAACTGAGCTTTCACCGATGCCCGCAGACTCTGAGCACTTTATAAACATTTATGTTTGTGTGTGTACACATAAACCGAGTTTGCAGGGGTGCGTGGCGATGCGATTTCACAGGCTCACAATGACGAGACCCTCTAAACGACCCCCCGAGCTGGCTAAAGACAGAAGAGGGTTCCCCGGGTGATGCAAGGTGGCTCGCGGCAGACCGGAGCAGCCCGTGGCGGAGGGCTGGCATGCGCGGCTCGGCTCTGTGGCTTCTCGTTTTACATGCTCTCTCTCTCTCTCTCTGAACTCAAGTGTCGTCCACAGGAACCGTGGTTATCTGACTCCCCAGAGGAGGGTTCTCAGTCCCAGAGAGTTCTGGTCACTGGTCCGTGTCACACGGCTGCACAGTCATGAAGCATGATGCTATGGTCTTCAGTTCTTCATGCCTGAACTGGCTGGTCCTGGCCACGGCGGAGTTCACACACGGGGACTCGTGGTGACTAGCAGGTGCCTGCGTGGCCGGGCTCTGCTGTGTCCCCAGGGCTCCCTTCAGAGGGGCAGCGGGGAGGGCGAGGGGCGGACGTGAAAGGCAGATGTTCGGACACCTTGTCGCTTTTCTACTGGCCCCTGACCGGCCTGTGCCTGCTGCCTCTTCCCTGGGACCTCTGTCACCGCTTCTGACCCCGGGCTGGGGATGTGTGTTGAGCACCCTGAGGGAGGCCCTGGCTTCTGCGAGTCCCCAGGCCACCGACTCCAATCAGTAAGGATTGGTGCGGCTTTCTGCCGGCCGCCAGGGGCTCCCACTCCCGCCCGTGGGCCTCAGCTTGCTCGTCGCCTCCACCCCCGTTGTACAGGATTCCGTTCCCAGCTGCCCAACAGCCTCCCACAGACGGCCCCCAGCCCCCACGCTGACAAAGGTGGAACCATGTCACATACCCCTCGAGACAGTGCTGTGACATAGGGTTGCTCTTCCGTGTGCATGTAGGACTTCATCTGTGTAGTTGGTATTGCATACACATGATTATATATGTGTGTGTAACATATATATTTTTATATATGATGTCCTTGTAGTTGTTCATCTCTGATTAAACCCTGACTGATACGTTCATCTACAGCAATTTTTCAAAGATTTTATTTATTTATTTTTAGAGAGAGGGGAAAGGAGGGAGAAAGAGAAGGAGAGAAACATCCGTGTGTGGTTGCCTCTCACACGCCCCCTACTGGGGACCTGGCCTGCAACCCAGGCATGTGCCCTGACTGGGAATCGAACCGGCGACCCTTTGTGTCGCAGGCCGGCACTCAGTCCAGTGAGCTGCACCTGTGGGGGCAGACGTTCTTACACACGCCGGTCCGGGTCTGCCCGCCTGTCTCCTGAGGGGACAGCTGAGCGTGGCATCTGCGCAGTCGCGTTTCACGTCGCGAGAAGCCGCCCTCACGGACCTTGAATTGTGATATTTTATGTTCCCGCCAGCAGCGCGGGTGTTTCGGGGACTCCACCTGCCGACGGGCCTTCACGAGCATCGTCCTTTGAAAAGTAATCAGTTCGGTGGATGTGAAACTGAATTTCACTCTGGTTTTCTTTTGCATTTGTCTGACGGCTCACGGGGTCAGGCACCTTTTCGTTGGCTTCTCGACCAGCTGTGTGTCATTGGCTGTGAAATGTCTCTTAAGACCCTGGTGCCTTTTTATTTTTTTTAAATGAGTGGTTTATAGAATTCTAAAAGGCGTAGATTGTGGATGCAAGCCTTTTGGCAGGCGTATATACTGCAGATATTTCCTCCAGGTCTGTGGTTGGCATTTTCATTTTCTTAATTGTGTATTTTGATGAAGTGTGATCTGTCCGTTTGAAAGCAGTTTGTGGTCACTGTGTAATGTGACCTCAGGGAGGAAAAGACATTTCCAGGAGGTTTTGTGATTCTACGTTTTATAATTTTCTTCATAAACTAATTTTGTTTGCAATATAAGGGAGTGGTCCATGCTCCTTTAAAAAATATTACGGACACTCAGCTTTTCCAACAGCATCCTTTCCTCAGAAAAAAGATTTGGAGCTTTGTCAACCGTCGGTTGGCAAGCGTGTGCGGCTGTCGCCTTGCCGTCCCTGCGGTTCCAGCCGTACACAGAGAGCTCTGTCTTCCCGCACAGATCAGCGGTTTTCAACCGGCGTGCTGCAGGACTTAAAACTGCAGCCCCTGACTGTGCAGTCAGCGGCACTGACCTCTCTTCCCTCACAGGGTCAGATAAAACAATACCAGCCCACACAACAATAGCTGTCCGACGTGAATGAATCACAGTGATACCTAGTCAATCAGCAAACATTGCATTTTTGGTGCAGCGCGGAGTTTTGGTAGTGAGTTCGTGTGTGCCGTGCGGTGGAGAAGGCTGGAAACCGCTGGCGTGCAGTGACAAGGAGCTTTCCGCACGCGGAGGAGGAAGCCACAGCAAAGCCGGGCAGGCGCTGCCACCTCCGCAAGGGGCCCATGGGCCCGGGTTGGCCCCAGGTGGGGCCGGAGTCGGTCCCGACGTCCAGACAGACTAACTTCCCACCATCGGCCTCGGGCACCTGGCGCGATGGTAGCCACAGGAAAAGAAATTGTTTTCAGATTGTGTGCTAACACACCCGCGCACGACAGCTCACGAAGCACACGAGTCCTTTTTAACACCGGTATAATCCCCGGCAGACCCCGGCACGCTCTCGGGCCTCCTCGTTCATAAATAATAAGGGTTCACCGATTTCACTCGAGTATTTGGCTTCATGCGCACTTTTCTCTCTCCCGAGTGGCACTGAGCAGGACAGTGGTTGGTGACAGGCCACCCAGGAGCGGTGCCGCCACGCAGCGCGCTCCGGGAAACTGCAGCGGGTGATGCCGGAGGAGGACATTCAATGAAAACCTAACAAAAGGTGAAAATTCACTGAGCCTGTTAATTTAAATAAGTTTAATTTAGAGCTCAATTGTCACGGTTAGAACACATTATCTTCCTCTCTTTCCTCAGAGACCCCATTATGGTCCTTGCACAGAAGCGAAAATAATAATAATGACGACGCCAGAAAGGCAGAGAGAATCCGTCCCTGCGAGATCCGAGCCCACTTCCGGAGTCTGCGCCAGCTCCCGTCTGACCTGGGCTGCATTTCAGACTCTCGGGAGCGGCAGCCCCGGTCACGGCCCCAGTGAGCATCCAGAGGTGGACCCGGCCTGTGACCCCCAGGGGCAGGACGGCCCTGGGACAGGGCCCGGAAGGCAGGGGACAGGGATGCTAACAAAGCAGAAACCCAGGCGTCGACTGCAGGCTTGTGTAGGAAAGAGCTGAGCCCGCCTGTGCTCAGCCACACAGGCAGCCCAGAATCCAGCCTTCCGCTCAGAAGCCAGTCACGTCTCCTGGGGAACTCGGGCGCCGGTTGCCGCGGATGGTGCCTCCGAGTCAAGCCGCCTTCCTTCTGACACTGGGTGGGACGGCAGGCCCGGCAGCGCTCCCCACTCGTCACCCTGAACCGAAGCCCTGCAGCGGCCCCGAGATGTCACAGGCTGGCTAGCCACTGGGAGAGCCAGTCCACCAGAAAAAGACGAAGGCATTCAAAAGCAAAAGGACCCCCACCTGCCACCTGCAGCGGTCACCTGCGCTGTCCATTGCTGAAGAGGGAGCAGCAGGCACACGTCACCCAGGTTACGGCGGCAGCCGGCGCAGACGGCTGCGGTGAGGGGCCTTTGCAGCTCACGTATCTGGGGCAAAGAGTCGAATAATGTGTATTGGTGTCAATGCGTATATAGTGAATTAGAGCGATAGTGAAGTTTTTTTTGTCAAGGAGAAAAAGGAAAGTCAACTAGATTGTCCAGGAACAATCAAAACTTAGTGTAGGAAAATTGTGACCCAGATGTGGAGCAAAGTAATAAAATACGTGGCAAGGTTTGAAGGGCAGGAGAGTGAGAAACAATTCCGTTTGTCCTCGGGTGCCACTCAGAGCTCGTGACGTGGGCCTCGGACGTGGAACGTGCTCCACGGGGCACGTCGGGCGTCCGTGGGAACTCGGCTCAGCTCGCTGGCCTGCAGCTTCGTTAATCAATCTATACAGGAGCTCAGGCAAAGTTATGAAGATGGAGGATCACTTTAACCTTAAGAATATGCCAGCAGAGATCTAAGGAGAGGAAGGTGGGGGCCACGGAGGACACCCCCCAGCTCTGCCAGCCACGACAGTGACCGCGGTCCATGCGCAGGAAACGCAGCTGCCCAAGGTCCCGGAAAAGCCCAGGATACAAACAGCGGGCCGGGCGGGGGCTTGCTTTCCACCACGCATTTTTATGTTCACTTTCATTTTTACTATCTGCCTCTATTCCTGCAATACATTTACTCGCTCACAAGCATCACGGAGAAGAAGCAGCCGCTTGGCTTTTCTGTTACTTTATCTTTTTCGTGACGCTTTGTTCAAAAGCAGCTTTTCTCCAGGCACGAGTGTGTCCCGATGCAGACAGGACGCCTTCATCCAGGATCGCTCAGAAATTTTGATCCTTTTCATTGTCAAAAGAGAAAATAAGCGGAAGTTGATTAGTAAAAACCAAGGCGGACTGAAACTCTACAACTGGTTCTGAAAAGGATTTAAGAACAAGGAAAATGGTGGAATAAATTGGTGAGACGTGGCTGCCGCGAGCCGAGCCCATTCATTATTCGGCAACCACTGTGAAACACTTAACTGATTTCAAAGAAAAGGGAAATACCAAAACTAGTAACAGATGCTTTCCCCTCTCTACTTATAAATGTCATCTCTCAGTCCCTCCCCCTCTATGACCTCTTTTCAAAACGGCTGCTTAGCCTGTTTCTTATGGGAAATAGGGCATTTGAAAAACCTACACATTCTAATATGAGTTTACAAAGCCCCCTGCAGCGGGCATCACGACAGAGCTTTTCTCACGGCTGTGTGAAAACCTACAGGCGTCGCACACGGCAGCCCCGGGGCACGGGCGGTTCGGGGGCACAGCAGGCACAGCCTCACAGTTGTCGTTAGTGACGAGCCCTCCGCTCTGCAGCTTAGGAGAGAAACTGGACTCCACGGAAGGATTAAGGGATGGACAAGATAATGGTCAGGTAGAGAAATCGGGATTAAGTTTGGGGGAAATTGTTTTTTGAGAAATACCTAGTTATCTGTGTCACTCTCCCTGGGTGACCTTGTGTGAATCACATGGAGAGGGACTTCGTTTCTCCATCCTTAAAATTAAAGAGCTATTTTAGGATATCTTTAAGATCTAAATTGTCGAGTTCCAGGAAAGATGATCACAGGCAAGGTATCATCTTAAAACAGCTTACACCGAAGCGAGAGACAGTTGGGCTGCGTGTTGCAGAGGAGAAAATGTGAATTCAGTAATATTCTTCCGAAGGACCGCCGCTCCCGGTGGGGTTTTTTTAAACAGTAGGAAGCTAATTTGTGTGGAGAAAAGTTTATCCACTTATATGCTCAGAGAGATTGGAGTAAGTCCATTTCTGAAAAGCCACACTAATCTCATCAATCTAAGTTTTGAAAGAAGCAAAGCCAGCCCTTCCTGGTGTCAGGGCGGCGTCAGGTGTCACCGTGCAGACACGCCACCTTCTCCCGTCCCCCACGTCCCTCGCCGACCCGCCCCTCGCAGGCCTCGCTGGGGCGCGGTCCCATGCACTTGCCTGCTCTTCCTAAGGGCCTGTGTGCCGTCACCGCCCCAGAGACACCGCAGCCCCCTGGTGCATCACATTGTCCTGTGACGAACTGTCAGCGCCAAAACAGCTCCCCGCGGGGTCCCTGTCGGCATTCCGCCTGCCCCCTGCGCTCACACCGGCTGCTCCTGTCTCCCATCCCGTGACCTTGGGGGCAGGGGCCACTGCGGGTTGGGGCGCCCAGCGCCTGACTCGGGCTGGGCCCCGGGAGGGCCCCGATTCCGCGGCGGAACGAGGGAAGGGCCGCCTTTCAGCCTCTGGCCGCCCCCTGCGGGCCCGGCTCTCCTCACCGTCGTCATTTTCCAGATTTCCAGTTTTGAGGACCAGTGAAGTTCTTTATAAAGTCATAATGCATTCCTTCACTTTGATGCGCGCGGGGCAGGTAACCCTCATTAATATTCCAAAGGTAAAGTGTCCGGATGACGAGAAGGTCGAAGGACGAAGCTTTGCAGTGTTAACACACACCAAACGTCACAGGACACGGGTGCCAGTCCACACTCCGGCGTGTCAGCTTTGTCCCTTGTCCTCTGCTCGGCTTCTCTGCAAAACAGGATTAATGAGAACTGCCTCGCCTGCCGTGCTGGAGCATCACACGTAAAATACGGAATTTTTTCCAGTTTTGTTGTCTTTCTATTATCCATTAAACTGCATATCGGCCCAACGAGAGCCGGAAGAGGGACCAGCCGAGCACAGGCAGTTCCGTTTCATTAGAGCTCTTCCAGTGCGAGTGATGCCAGTGGAACGTGAGGGCGCTTCGCGAAGGAGGGACTCCACCAGCTCGCACCCACGGTGCCTCAGGAGACACGGGCGCCTGTCACTGTGCCATCAGCTGTGGCTGTGCTGGCCTCGCAAGGACCACCAAGGTGGGCAAGCGCGTGCAGTTCCTCCCAGGCTGCATCCCAGCTGAGACCCCCCGGAGCAAACAGGGGCACGGTGCATCCTTCTCAGCTGCCGCCTGGCGCGACCCGGCTCCGTGGCCTGACTTGCCTTGGGCGCCAGTCACTCCGGGACTGGACTGGCTGGGCCTGGGACTGACACGTTTTGTGGGTGAAGAGTGGAGTAAGGCAGGGCCACAGTGGGCAGAGTGGCTGGGGGCGGGAGGAGGGTCCTGGAGGACAAAAAATCCTTCTTTGGGAGGGAGGGACGGAGGAAGGCAAAATAACACGTCTCCTTCAGTCTTTATCTGGTCACCTACGACCGGCTACCTATTTGGCTTCTCTGCATTTTTCAGCAATTCTGCAACAGTCATGTGCCGTGTGGGCGGTAACAAAAGCTCCCGTGAGCCGCTGTGTTCGGAGGCGCCCTCTGACCTCGAGGGGCTCCACACCAACAGGCACTGGGAGGGCTGGCAACGTTTCCGAGTGGCAGACATGGGGCAGGCAGACGCCTTCAATCCCCAGCATGGCAGTGACCGAGCATGAGTGTGTGATTTCCTGTTTTTTACATGCTTGACCAAGAAAAGAGTCCGAGACGTTTTCCCAGCATAAACCTGTCATTCCTGGGAGGGAGGGAGGTCAGGTGTGCGCGCGGTCCCCGTGCCTCCTCGTGGTGCCTGGGCACTGGCTTCTCTCGGTGCTTCGTGGACCCCGGGCGCCTCCCATGGTGTTTTCGTTGTCTGCTGTGCTCTGTGATTTTGTCCTTGGCCCCGGGGGGGGGGCAGGCGGGGGGCAGACCCCACATGGGTCTCAGAGGTGATGGTGTCCAGATGGAAACCGGGACTTGGGGCTGTTGTTTGTCTTTTATGTACCAATCACACCGAGAGAAACACCCAGAATAATTACCTTCTACTGGACGTCACTACGATGCTGGTTCTTCCCTCGCCTTCGCCTCTCAGTTTTTCCAGAGGACTTGGCATCAGTCCTGTGGAGGACGACCCCCAAGGTCAGGTGTCCCAGGACACAGATGGAGGCAGGTCTGCCTGCGGGCCAGTCCCAGGACACCTACCGGGGAGGGTCACATCAACCTGCAGGGGAAAAGCTGCCCCGTGGTGGGGCGAGGACAGAGCTCTGTGTTGGGTCTGCGGGGCCCCTCAGACCTGTCCCAAATCCAGGCAGGGCAGCGCCCCGGGAAAGAGGCCCCAAGAGGTCGCGGCAGCCCCTTCTCCAGTGGGTGTGTCTCCAGTGGGTGTGGGCGGGCCTGGGGCAGCCCATCTGGACTTGGACCGGAGCACCTGTGCCCTGCAGGAAGCCCGTGGGCAGCCGACAGCCCCGGCTGCCCGGACCTAGGGAATGGGAGCAGTCTCCGTGCATTGGAAGCGAAACGACATTTGAGCAACCTGGGTAACAAGGGGCAGGAATCCAGTGCAAGGCTTTGGTGTTTCTCTTCAGCCATCAGAATCAGTCCATTTGATCTTCCAGGATGAATTTTGTTACGCTTTTCTCAATCTTTTAATCCCTCCTGAATTTTTTTTTTCTCTAGCCTCCTGTTCCTCGAGCCTGGAAAACTTCCTTCTGTTTTCATTGTAGTTTAGCTCAGCCGGCCGCCGAGTGTCTTTGCGGCCCCTCGACTGGAAAGTGGCGTTACTTCTCGTCGTTCCTGCAGGGCGGTGTTGCTGGGTAGTTTTTATGCTTTTACTGTTCCTCTCAGCGCGTGAAAGGTGCTGTTTCACCGACGACTGTTCTCGATGGGTTTCGATGAAAACCTGGCCCTTCACATCGTTGTCCTCCTCCGTGGAGCGCCTTTGTTTCTGTGTGGGATTCCTTCGGATTCGGCAGTTTGATTGTCATGTATCTTGGTGCACGATTTTCTTAGTGCTTATCTTATTTGAAGTGTCCTGGCCGGCTAGATTCTGTGAGTTTACGTACCCATCGAATTTAGGATACTTTCGAATGTTATGTCTTCAAATACGTCTCTGCCCTGCGTTTTTGACCCTCTCCTCGTGGGAGAACAGTACAACTGACTGTAGACATTTTGCTATTGGTCTCCAGCTCCCTAAGTCCAGTCCAATGTTTTTTTAGCATCCGTCTTTCCTGCTCCCAAGCCTGAGTGATTTCGATTGATGTGTCTTCAAGCTTATGGACACTTTCCTCTTCCATGTGTATGTTCTGTACTGAGCCCGTCCAGTGGATTTTTATTTAGAATATCGTACTTTACAGTTTTAAAACATTCACTTTGTCGTTTTTCACACTTGTACTGCATGTCCCATCTCTGTGTTTCTCTCAGGCTTATTTGTTATAAAAGTTACGGCTCATAGTAACAGTATAACAGCCATCATAAAGTTCTCGAGTCCTCATTCCAGAGTCTGGTCGGCTTGGCCTGGTACCCACGGGTGGTCTTTTCCCTTAAGAACGGGCCCCATTTTTCCTTGTCTCCCCGTGTCAGCTGACTTTGTGTTGAATGCTGGCCACTACTTCTGGCAGGTTGTGTGGACTCCCGTTCCTAGTCCACTTTTCTCGGGAGTGGGGACGGCATCGGGCTGGCTGCCTGGATGGTAGGGTGGGCCCTGTCTTTTGTGGGGGTGCTTCGGATTTCGGGTCAGGCCCTCCAGCATGTGCTCGGCTGGTCTGGGCGTTCATGTTCGGAGGTTCAGCCGAGCGTCCTCTCATCAGAGCGTCCTTCTCGCTCTCCATGAGGGGCACTTGCCGGTTCCCTTTCCTCCTGACCAGGCGGCGTCTACACGGGCCCGTCACAACGGACGTGTCCCCACTAACGCTTTTGAATGTCAGTGGACTGAACTGATCTTAGGCAAACCTTGCCTATTGCTGGTCCATCAGAGAGGAGGATATAGTAATATTTTTTGAAAGCTGGCCCCGTAACCTAGGTAAAAATTTACTTTTAAGAGATATAAAGAAGTTGTGCTTTAGGCAATGACAAACTAGGAGCTTTCCAAACAGCGTATTTGCGGAGAACAGCGATACAAGCTAGGAAATGCCAGGTGTGGTGAGGGTAGGTGTACATTTGTGAGAACATGAAACAGAGTTTATTCTTGTGTCGTTGGCAGAAGCAATGGTTAAGAAGATTGTAACTATGAGTTTTAAAAACAAATTAGAAAACTCAAAGCAGAGTTTTAAGGACTGTTATAAAACTCAGTAGCATAGATAACAAAGAAAAATATACTGATATATGTCATAGCTGCTGAAAACTAAAGATAAATTATAAATCGTAACAGCAGTTAGAGAGGAATTATCAGTTCAGCTCAGTCTCATCAAAATCCCAGCATGATTTTTGGGAAAAAATCATGAACTAATTTTAAAATTAAAATGGAATTTCAAAGGCTGCATGCACACACACTTTTTTAATGAACAAAGTTGAAAGACATACACGCCTCGCTTTTGAGAATCACGATAAAAGCACATTAATTAAGCCTGCAGTATTGCTATGATAATTGACAAATAGATTGGAAGAACCAAGTAAAGGGTTCAGATACAGATGGGTACATACAGTCAATTATTTTCAACCAAGGTGCCAAGTTAAGTCCATGGGGAAGGAGAGCCTTTTAACAAACAAAGCTGGGTCACTTCCACGGGCCCAAGTCAAAGTAATGCGCTCTGGCTCCAAGGACCATAAATAAACTTTTCAACTGTAAATCTTCTATAAGATAACATAGGAAAATGTCTTTGTCATCTTGTGTAGGCAAAGATTTATTGGACAAAGCACAAAAAGGATTCGTCATTACAAAAATTGGTAATTTGTACTTCATCAATGTTAAAAAGAAACCATGTTTATCCAAAGGAACTATTAAGAAAATGAATAAACAAGCCACAGACTGGGACACATTATTTCCAAC
>PVJI01032631.1:0-12011 GCA_004026765.1 Micronycteris hirsuta
TGTGGCAGAAGATTACAGGAGCCAGGAACGGAAGTCAGGTCTAGCTATCCTTATTTGGGAGACAAAGAAAAGGCACATGAGCTTGGGATGAAGGTCACAGAGTACAAACACGGAGGTTGCACGTCATTCGCCCCCCACCCCCTTCTGCAGGTGGGAGGTGCCTCTGCGATTCAGTAGCAGGGAGGTTGCCTGTTACAGCACCTGTCCCCTTGCATGTCTCCCATCGTCGCCCCCAACAGGGAGTCCCTATCTGTTTAAGTACTAGAGGGGAACAAAGCTGGAAAACTGCCAGAACTTTACATAACATAACATAATTCTGCCCAGGCGAGCCCACTTCATGTTATGGGAACAGTTTGTCAGACCCAGTCTCAAGGCTATGAGAACACTGGTTACCAGGCCCCTCTAAGGCCCTGGGAACACCGCTTCCCTTAGTTACCCAGACACCTGGGTGAGGACGCCAGGCTGCCTCCGCTTACCGTACCAGTGGTTATGTACCTTAGCTGGCTTCTAGGTTCCCCTCCTTCCTCCTTGGGAATAATGTACAGCTACAAAGGCTTTCTCTCTCTGTTAGTAAAGGCTCTTTGTTCTAGTTAGTGAAATTGTTACAGGAGCTTCCTTTCCCAACATGGAGTCTCAAGGACTGCCCCCCTCCCTGTACCCAGCAATCTTAGTGAGATTGGTACAGAAGCCCCTTTTCTCTGCACAGGCTCAAGGACTCAGCTCCTCCTGTTCTCTTTTTGCTTATGATGCTCGGGACACCTGGCAATTTTATCAGACCGAGCTCAGGACTGCTGAGTCAGTCGGTGAGACACATCTTCCTTTTGCTTCCAGCCTCCTGCATTGAGTTCTTTGTTTGGTTGTAACGGTGAGGACCCTGCCTTTGTTTCCCCTCTGGCCGCTCATTCCTAGCTGCTACCTAACAATTTTACCACGTAAAACTTCAGCTTGGTTTTTGAATAACAAAGTTTTTTATATTAATTCTAGAATTGGACTATTAGATTTATATGCTTGACACGATGTAAGAGTGGTTTAAGATACCTGGTGATAAGTTATGTCATTAGCCACAGGCCTTCGATGAACTAAATGGAAGTCCCAACAAGAAAGTTTGCCAATAGAAGAGTATAGGATAATGGACTGCCAGATTCTTCTTTCTCTCTATGGTATTCTGCTCTTTGCTGTGTGTGTATTAGTAGTCAAGAGTCCTCCAGAGAAGCAGAACCAATGGGAGATAAGTATATATGTCATATATCGATGGTTTATTAGGGGGAATTGGCTCATGGGACTCTGGAGGATGAGTCCCACAATCGGCGTCCACAAGCCGGAGAGTCAGGAAAGCTGGCAGTGCAGCGCAGCCCAAACCTGAAGGCCTGAGAATCAGGGGTGCAGAGGGTGTAAATCCCAGCAGCAGGGCCAGAGAAAAAGAAATGAGATGTCCCGGCTTAAGCAGTGAGGCAGAGGGAAAAGGCTCAGATTCCTTCTGTGGATGCCTTTCGTTGTGTGCAAGCCCTCAGCAAACCAGGTGATGCCGCCCACATGAGGGAGAGCAGCCTCCCCTATGGAGTCGTCAGTTCAACTGCTAGTCTCCTCCTGACACACTCTGAGGTGGTGGTGAATCTGGGCACCCCATGAGCGGTCAAGGGGACTTGTTAAATTAACCATCACAGTGTGATTGTCCTTATATAAGAACAATTTTTATGCGAATAGTCATCAGTTATCTTAAATCAGTTACTAAGAATATACTAACGATGAGCTACAAAATCCAAGAACAGTCTTCAAGTCTGAGCTATTGGAAGCTCTGCTAAGTAGGACTATACAATGCTACAAAGAGCCAATATAAATGTCAGCCATTTCAAGCCATTAAGTAATCCCTAAGCAACAATGTAGCGTCAGTAAGGAGGCCGGGAAGAAGGAAATCTAACTGGATTCAGACCACTTATTGTACTTACAAGCCTTCAGAGGCAAGATCTGCAAGACGTCTTTAGTTGCAGAGGTAAAATAACCATAGGTTTATGAGTGGTGGGTCATGCTGCATTGACAAACCAACTTTAAACCTCAGCTGAGTCATTCCAGAGACTGAGACAGAAGCCAGCAGCTGTACCGGGGTGGTGCGGGATGGGCGGGGAGAAGGGAGGGTGAAATGAAAAGCCCTGGTCTCAACCGAAACTAGGGAAATGAAGGAGAAATCTCCCTTTGCGGGGAGTCTCCCGCAAGAGGAGGAGCAATCGCAGGGCATCCTGGCGAGGCTCCGGTGAGTCTGCGGTCAAGCCTTGCGTGGCTAGGTGATGTGGAAAGTGGTCTGGGGGCCTTGGCAGAGCCGTCCTATGAAAAAGAGAGGCTTCTGAAGACCTTAAATCCTGTGGTAACAAAGCTAGTCTGAGATTATGCTTTTAATAAACTATTTTTTAAGGGAAGAGGCCTAAAGTGATGTGATGCTAGACTTTTGATTTGTCCATAGGTCCTAAAGAGCCAGCGCCGATTTTGGAAATAAAGTGTCGACATGATATAAAATTGCCTGCAAGTAACTGTTCAAAATATGACATATATATACAGACCCTATAATTTTAGAATTTTTAAGGTATAGATATTTATATGAATTAAATTATCACAAAATTCTTTCTGAAGTAATATGAGAACAAGTTTGAGAAGCACTTTTAAGCTAGAAATGGGCGTATAGGTAGAATAAAAAACATTTTACTTTGTTCAACAGCATTTATTGAGTATCTTTTGTATTTCAGGCAATGAGCTAGATGTTAGATACGTAAAAAAAGTGAAGTTTCTCTTTCTTTCCTTCCTTCCTCCCTCCCTTTTTTCAACAGATAACAGTATTTATTAAATTCTAAGTATTGAGGATAAAGCAGTGAACCAAACAAAGTTCTAACGGAGGAGACAGACAAGAAACTATGCGCGCGCACACACACAGACGGTATGCAAATGATGCACAGTGCTACGGTCAAAAACAGCAGGGAAGGGAGCGCATGGGTGGTGGTGATGAAAGACTTCCCCAAGAGGTGACCTTTGAGCAAAGCCTGGAGGAGATGAAGGACTGAGCTGCTGTACATCCAGGGAGGAGTGTTCTGAGGTGAAGGCCCTCAGGCAGGAGGGTGAGGCCCGTAGGCCCAGCGCAGGAGCCCTTTGAAGGGCAGTGAGAGCGGAAGCAGGGGAGAGATGGCTCTAAGCTTGTAGACCAAGCTAAAGCTATTTCTTATCCAAAAGGCTTCTGGAGGAGGTGCCTTCTAAGCCTAGTCTTGAAAGAGGAATTGGCCAATTAAGAAGGTAGGGGAAGGGCATTCTAGGCAGGAGAGCAGCAGCTATCTACAAAGGTGGGAAAAGGGAACTTCGGGTAGTGGTCCAGTAGACCTGGTGTGTGGCGTGCATGCTTTGGGGAAGAAGGCAGTGAGATGAGGTTGGGAAGGTTGGGAGGGCCTGAACAATAGCGAACCATCACATATACTGTCAGTGGCTGTTCTGAGAAGGACAGCTCGTTATTTCAGGCGGTAGATCTCAACCTTGGCTGCATAATTCCTAGTCCTACCCCGCAGCCTTTAAATCAGAATCTCTGGGGGCAAGAATCAGACGTGGGGTTTGGGCTTGAATTTTTATTTCCAGACAATTGCTAAAATAGAAAAACCCATTCTCGAATTCACATGGGATCTCAAGGGACACCCAAATAGCCAAAACAATCTAAAAAATGAATAAAAATGTCAGGACTCCAACTTCCTAATTTAAAAAATTTCCACAAAGCTGCAGTAATCAAAACAGCCTCATACTAGCATAAAGAGAGACATATAGACAAACAGAAGAGAGAACCCAGAAATAAACCCTCACATATCTGGTCAATTAATTTGAACAAGGGGGCTGGTGGAGAAAGGCCTGTCTTTCCAGCCAGTGGTGCTAGGAAAACTGGACATCCACGAGCAAAAGAAAGTTGAACCCTTATTTGTACCTTATACAAAAATTATCTCAAAATGGATCAAAGACCTAAACATGAAGGCTAAAATTGTAAAATTCTTAAAGCAGGGAAAAATCTTCACGACACTGCATTTGGCAATGACCTCTTGGAGACGACACTAAAAGCATAGATAACAAAAGAAAAAATATAAACTGGATCTTCATCAAAACTGAAACTTTTGTGCATTGACACAATCTAGAGCAAAAGATGACCCTCAGAATGAAGAAAATATTTGCAAGTCATAATGTGATAAGGGTTTAATACTCAAAATAGTTAAGTAACTCCCACAACTCAACAATAAAAGCCCAATTCAAAGATGGGCAAAGGATGTAGACATTCCTCAAAGAAGATATACAAATGGCCAGTAAACTCATGAAAAGATGCTCATCATCCTTAGCAGAGGAATGAAAATCAAAGCCATAATGAGGTACCACTTCACACCCACTGAGATGGCTATTTAAAAAAAATGTTGGTGAGAATATTGAGAAATAAGAACCCTCCCACGATTTCTGGTGGGAATGTAAAATGGGGCATCTGCTGTGGAAAACTGTCAGTTCCTCCAAAAGTTCAATACAGACTCAACAATATGACCCAACAATTCCACTCCTAATATATCCAAAACAATTGAAAGCTGGGATTCAATAGATACTTACATGCCAATGCTCATAGCAGCATTATCCACAACAGCGAAAAGGTGGAAACCACTCAAGTGTCATCAGTAGATGAGTAGATGAACAAAATGTGATATATACACATAGCAGAACATTATTCAGCTATAAAAAAGAACGAAGTACTGATACAGGCTACAACAGGATGAACCTTGGAAAACATTATGGTAGGCGAAATAAGTCAGTCACAAAAGGACAAATATTGTGTGATTAAACTTATAGGAGGTACCTGGAATAGGCAAACTCATAGAGACAGAAAACAGGACAGAGGTTACCAGGGTGGAGGGGAGGAGGGGATAGAATGCTATTATTTAATAGATACAGAGCTTCTTTGGGAAAAGATGAAAAGTTTTGGAAGTAGATAGCTGTGGTAGTAACACAGTCTTGTGAACGTACTGAATTCCACGGAACTGTACCCTTAAAAATGGTTAGAATGATAAACTTTGTGTTCTGTACACTCTACTATGCACACAAAACAGTGGACATTGCCAGCCCCTCACCTGACGAGAAGCCCTGGGCTGGAGCACAGTACAGGCCCCACTTGCCCTGGAGGAGAGTGAGGGGCACTTTGTTGCGAAGAATGTGCCTCTCCATACCCACATGTGCTGCCGGTATTAAATACAGTCTAGAGGGCAGGCGTTCTCAGCCAGTTTAAAAGATGATGGTGCTTTGAGTCAGCAGGTAACAAAGCGTGCTACTGAAAGTGGTAATTCAATAGGGGTTATTATCTGCCATGGAAGTCTGGAGGTTTTCCAGACTTGGCTCATTTGGCTACACAGCATTTCATCAAAATCCTAAGGGCTTTCTCTGTTTCCCTTCTGCCGTCCTCAGAATGTTGGCCCTCCAGGTCACAATTTGGCTGTCACAGCTCCAATCATCCCATCCTGCACAGTCCCCGTGTGGAGGGCAGTAAGTTTTGCCTCGTGCATTCCTTTCTTTCTATCGGAAAGAAAAATATAAGGAGCCCCAGCACACTTCCCTTTGTGGCTTATGGACAGAGTTGGTCACACGCCCCCACCTAAACTGGTCACTGGCAGAGGTGTGTGAATCGAGCCGGACTGGCTTAGGCAAAGTATGGTTCTTCTCCTGAAGATGGACCCACCTTCCCTGAGCATCTTTTGGCTCCATAACTAAGCAGAAGTAGGGTTGTTGACAAAAAAAGAAAAAAGAAAAAAAGAAAGAACTTCTAGGTGGGGAACCAGCGGTAGCCCCAGTAGGAAGACATGTGTTTGCTGGAGCTCAGTTGCAGAATATATTAACTGAGCATTAATATGTACACCATATGCAATATTACAACCAAAAGAGCAGAGTGGAGACAAAATTATAAGCCCTGTGTACTTCATTTCAGCCCTGCCTACGTATTATCATTGAAACCAAAGGCTAATGGTTTCACACATTTAATGAGGAACATTCAAACAAATGAGGGACTGATGCCAATGGGGCTTCGAGAGGCCGAAGCCCTGGGCTGGCAGTTATACCTTGATAGGTTGGGTAAAGATGGAAGATGTTTGTGAACCTTTACTTTGGATACTCTAAAAAATATCAATATTAAACCAAATTAAGGTAAAAGAGCCTCCTGTTGGATTTATTCTTTTTCTGAAACTTGTTAACAGTAAAATGGTCTGGCTAGTTTGGTTGCAAGGAGTTCCCGTAGAACATCCTAACTTTAAATGGTATGAAACGGGACATTTCATGTCTAGGCTATACTTACTTAGTCATTTGTCTGGGGAAATTATATTAGTTATTTGTTGTTTCAGAAAATGACACTTAGAATGTTGCAGAAAATTATGTACTTAACTAAAGTTGTAATACAATCACAAGTATTGTAATCACTAATTCAATGTTGTGACATCACAAACCTTGTAACTTTACTATTATAAGAGTGACTTCATTTTAGTGCTTAGTCAGAAAGTTTAAGACTC
This sequence comes from Micronycteris hirsuta, assembly GCA_004026765.1. Lineage (NCBI taxonomy): Eukaryota > Metazoa > Chordata > Mammalia > Chiroptera > Phyllostomidae > Micronycteris > Micronycteris hirsuta. The sequence continues at coordinate 6,540 of PVJI01032631.1, forward strand.
CTGTTTTGATTTTCTGCCTACAGACCTATTTTTAATGAATCTGGTAGCACTAATAGATTCATTCCTGATGAACAACACAAGTATGAGTCTTTTTGCTGACACTGATCGCCAATCTTGCATTTTGTGAAACTTCATCACTGATAGATGTTTAGACTAATCAGACCATAAGCAAATTCAGCCAATCACACAAAACCATATATCAGAAATGGATAGCCATGTTGTAGCAGTTAATCTAGCATTTGAAACCACTTAGATTCATGGAAAAAAGCAGTATTAGTGACAAGTAAAATAATGTCAAACTCATCACAGAAAATGTCACAAAGTAGGGCAGAATATAAAATGGGCAGAAATTTTTAATCTCTCTTTTTAAAAAATCTTTGGAAAATGCAGTTTGCTTCATATGTAACTTTTTAATCCTCACCTGAGGACATGCTTGTTGATTTTAGAGCCAGAGAAAGAGAGGGAGAGAGAGGGGGAAGCATCGATGTGAGAGAGATGTATCCGTCGGTGGCCTCTTGCACGCACTCCAAATGGGGACCTAAGCTGCAGCCCAGGCCTGTGCCCTGACCAGGAACAAAAGCCACAGCCTCCTGGCACGTGGGACAGCACTGCAGCCAACTGAGCCACACTGGCCAGGGCTTCTATGTAACGTGAAAAATGTAGATATTGTGAGCTCTTCAAAGCCAAAAACTACATCTTTTCAAACTAGAAATGAAAAGGCCACCGAAGCATCCTACAGGTTTGCATCTCTAATAAGGTAAATACTGATAGCCAAAACCCATCTGACCAAAAAGCCCCATGGGACCCTCAATAATTTGTTTAAAATAGTAAAGTGTTCTAGAATCCAAAAAGTAAGAACTCTGCAGTGGATGATCCCAGCTTTGATAGGTAAATTTCCTGGCCTGGTCTTATAAATTTCATTATTATGAAATTTTGGGCCTCTATGTAAGTCCCTGGCTGGGCCCACATTTTTGGTTCTTCTATCTCAAGCTGGTTTTAAAAAAATTCTGACCCAAGTTTCTCCTTGACATGGTGGGGTTTTTGTCTATTTTGTTATTTTTACTTTTACCCTGTTTTTTCTTTACTCTTTTTCCCTCATTTTGCTTTACTATTTTTTCCATTTTCATTTTTTCTTTTTCCATCCTTTTCTCATTTTTTTCTTTTATTTGGATTGTTAGTATTTGTTATTTATATATTTGGCTGGCATTGTGTTTTGATTCTATTATAAAGATCGGTTCATCAGGTGGATTCTAGAAATGAATTTCTTTGGAGATGATTTGGGCCAAGCTTTTCACAGCTTCTTCCAATTTTAAGTTGACCTTGGGTCACCTTAACTCCAAGGTCAGCAATAAGTCCAACACACTGCAGGGCCTCTCAGTCTTGGGACTCAGTGAATATTCATTCCTTTTACATGTCCGGGAAATGTGAAAAACTGCTGAGGAAATTTCCCATTCTCAATCCCAGCAAAGGAGGCACTTTAGAGCCCATTAATAAGGATCCATGGCCCTGACTGGTGTAAGCTCAGTGAGTTGGGCATCATCCTGCAAATGAAAAGGTTGCTGGTTTGATTCCTGGTCAAGGCACATGCCTGGGTTACAAGCTCATCACCGATTGGGGATGTGTGAGAGGCAACCAATCAATGTTTCACACATCAATATTTTTCTCCCTCTCTTTCTCCCTCCCTCCTCCTCTTTCTAAAAAATAAAATCTTTTTTTTTTTTAAAGAAGGATCCATGGGTGAATATAGGTCATGAAGACAAACTAAAGCCTTCTGTGGAGCCACTGCCTGACTACAAAGAACGTTAGCCAACTGCATTGATGGTGTCCATGTGCCGCACAAGGGAGTAGATTTAAGACTTGCTGATGGCCCAGAAGCACCACAGAGTGATGGCCATCTGTTTGCTCCTGAGTTGCAAGAGAGCTGAGCTGTGGGCCACGGTGTGGCCCTGAAACCCAGGCTCCGGCGGTCGAACCAACAGCAGCACACTTCCACACCTCACTGGTACACCAGAGTCTCTGCCAACACAGAGCAGTGGCGCTTCCACAAGCCGGCTCTTCCCACCTCTCATTCCTATTCTAAGAACATTCAAAGGAGTAACACTGAACTTAAGCCTGAGGAGGACCAGGTCTCAAGTGCAAGGGCAGCAGCAGAGCCAACGAGCCTGCCAATCCCCTATCCACCGGGAGAGGAAGTGCCCCCCTCCCCTCCAGGAACAGTGACCTCTCCACCAGCAGGAATCAGTGCAGCAAGTCCCCCCTTTTGGAGTGGCCCAGCCTTGGCCAGGCCTCCATGCACAGGGCAAAGACAGCCAAATCCTTCCGGGGCTGGGGTCTCCACAGCCTCTGCTCCTCTTCGCATCACACCCCTAGCCTTCCCACAAAGCCCCACCTGGACCAGGGATCCAAACAGGCCTCAGGGCCGTGCCCCACAGAGTGGGTGTGTGAGATGCCCCCACCCAGCCCAGCACAGCCTCCCAATTGTGTCCCTTTGACTTCTTCTTTGGCCCACACATCAGAAGCAGTGGCAAAGCCACAGAAAGAACCAGTGCCCCCCCCTCCCGCCCCCGCCACCCTTCCCCCGGGGTGTGTCCAAAGGATACTCCACCCACCTGGGCAATCTTTGACAGATGAACCGCCCCAGCCTCTCCCTCGGGCAAGAGCCAGGGCCAGAAAGGGCCACAGGAAGCTTCTTCAGCAGGTTCAGGTTCAAGTTTATACTGACACATCTGGGTTCCAGGTTTGCCAGAAGGAATCTGAAAACAGAGACTGAGGGGAGACACTCCAACCTCACTGAATGGAAGCTGAGTCAGTGATGAAAAACGTGGTGAGGTCAAGTCACACTTATTACACTTGACGTGGAGTGTGAAGGTCATGAACTTCATGGAGCCCAGTGGGAAGGTGCAGGAGATTGGATAGGTACTGGAACCAGACAGTGGCATTATAAGCTCAGCAAGAAACTTGCACTGCTGGGTACACATGGCACCCAGCCTCACTGACCGGAGGGTGGAAGGGTCCAAAGTGCGACAGCCATCTCTCAGCAGAGTTCCATTTAAGAGGACAATCTGCACTGTTCAGGCCTTCGAAAGCATGGCTTCCAAAATCACCACAGCTCAATCTTTAAGAGGCTACTAAGAGCCTCTGGGGAGACAAGAGGAGGGGCGGCCACTGTGCCCCCACCTGGGCAAAACTGCGGAGGCCCCTTGACTATTGTTTGTGCTCTGCTGTGCTGAGCCTGCTGTTCCGTGCCTGTGGGGAGGGCCTTTAGTGTTCCTAGGTGGCAGTTTGGTAACATTTTAGAAACTTTAGGACTTCCGGCCAAGATGGAGGTGTAGGTGGACACATTGCGCTGCCGCTCACAACCAGAGAGGATAAACAACAAGTTGAATAGCAAAACAAACAACCAGAACGGACAGAGAATTGGACTGAGTGGAAGTCCAACACCCGAGAAGTGAGAGAGGATGTTCATCCAGACCCATAAGTGGGGCGGAGCTGGGCAGAGAGCCCGTGCAGCAAGAGGGCAATTTCCCTGGAGAGACTCACTGCGGGCGCCCCTGGCCAAAACGTGGCCTAGCAATCAGTGAAGCCTGCAGCTGGCGGACCCGGAGAGGCCAGTGGGAACCAGTGGGGCTGAGACTGGTGGACCGAGCAGTCCCTCTTTTGTGCGCAGATAGACCAGGGGAAGGAGCTGGGGAGCGGAGCAGACCGTGAGGCCCACCATCGCAACCCACCATTGCGGGGGGAAAAAAAGCCCCGACCACCTGTTGAAAACACCTGAGGAGGTTGAGGTGGCCAGAGCGGCTCCCAGCCTCACAGGAGAGCTTATTGGGGTGAGGGTGATTGGGAGCCCATGGTAAACAGAGCAAGCACCATTGCTCCCTCCCAGGCCCCGCCCCCAAAGGAAGCGTCACAACACAGGGACGTAGGTTACCCTGCACCTGCAAACACCTAAGGCTCCGCCCCTTAAAGTAACAGGTGCGCCAAGAAAAAAAAAATGGCCCAAATGAAAGAACATGACAGAGCTCCAGAAAAATTACAACTAAGGGACAAGGACATAGCCAACCTATCAGATGAACAGTTCAAAACAATGGTAATCAGGATGCTCACAAAATCGGAAGAAAAGTGGATGCAAATAAATGAACAAATGAAGGATATGCTAAAGAAAATGAGGGAAAATGTGCAGGGAACCAATAGGGAAGAGAAGAAAACGGGGACTCAAATCAACAGTGTGGACCAGAAGGAAGAAATAAGAATTCAAAAAAATGAGGAGAGGCTTAGGAACTTCTGAGACATCTGTAAACGACCCAACATCCAGATCATAGGGCTGCCAGAATGAGAAGAGGAAAACCAAGAAATTGAACTTTTATTTGAACAGATAATGAAGGAGAATTTCCCCAATCTGGCAAAGGAAATAGACTTCCAGGAGGCTCAGAGAGTCCCAAAGAAGCGGGACCCAAAGAGGAACACACCAAGGCACATCATAATTACATTACCCAAGATTAAAAATAAGGAGAGAATCTTACAAGCAGCAAGAGAAAAGGAGACAGTTACCTACAAAGGAATTCCCATAAGACTGTCAGTGGATTTCTCAAAGGAGACCTTCCAAGCAAGAAGGGGCTGGAAAGAAGTATTTCAAATCATGAAAAGCAAGGACCTACACCCAAGAATACTCTATCCAGCAAAACTTTCATTTAGAATGGAAGGACAGATAAAGTGTTTCTCAGATAAGGTCAAGTTCAAGGAGTTCATCATCACCCAGCCTTTATTATATGAAATGTTAAAGGGATTTATATAAGGCATGGAGGGATATCAACAGGGGAGTGGGAGGGGGAGGGAGGAGGAAAAAGTATAGAGAGAAAAAGTAGCATAAACAGTAGATAGAAAACAGACAGGGGGAGGTTAAGAATAGTATAGGAAATGTAGAAGCCAAAGAACTTATGTGAATGACCCATGGACAAAAACTAAAGGGTGGGGAATGGGGGGGGGGAAGCGGGTAGAGGGAAATAAAGGAGGGAAAATGGGACAACTGTAATAGCATAATCAATAAAATATATTTAAAAAAGAAAAGAAACTTTAACAGGTTCTTCTGGGGGAAATCTCACAGATGACTTTTACATAGGGCTTCATCAGCACTAGAGCCACCCCTGATGCCAAAAGGAGTTTGGAGTTTATCATGAGAGGGCTGGGTACCACTGCTCTGTGGGCCCGACCAAGAGTGAATGGGCCGCTGCTATTGGAGGGCACTTATTCTGGCTGCAAGCTGGAGATTGGATGAGACAAGTAGTTAGGCTTCCCTTGTACTTGGAAAGTGGGTGTTAGCCTCAGGGATTAGAAATGAGAGAGGCAGAATGAGAAAAATCAGCTGAAGTGTGATTCACTTCACACTTTCACAAAATCAGCTGCTGTATGATTTTCTGTCATTTGTAATTATTTCCAGAATACAGAAATTGGAGGATGATTTCCCAACTTGTTTAT
>PVJI01032633.1:0-12006 GCA_004026765.1 Micronycteris hirsuta
GGGGGGGGGGTTGATGGTAGCCAACTTGATGGGTGTGAAGTGGTGGGTGAATATGCTTTTGAACATTTTCTTCTTTTTATAATATTCTTTGTATTTTCCTTTGTATTACATAAACCACTACAACCTGGATCTTTTGTCTCCTCCTTTTCACTCATCCTCGACATGAATGTTGCCAGGGTGATATTATCTGCATCATCAGTGAGGATGAAAATATTCTGTAATCTCTGTTGTCCAGTGCAGTAGCCACTAGCCATATATTATCAGTAAGCATATGAATTGTGGCTAATGAGATTGAGAAAATGAACATTTAATTGTATTTATTTAATTTAATTGAAATCCATATGTGACTACTGGTTATTATATCAGATAATGCATTTCTAGATGCTACTTCTTTCTGAGAGCTAGCCTCCTGCATCTAACTGACTCCTTGACAAATCTGCCTGATGCCCTACATCATCCAAAACTCCACATGAGCAATGTCAAACTCATTACCACTTCCTCCAAACCAGTCCCTAATTTGGTTAGTTAAATAATATCAACTCTGCTCAAGATAGAACTATCAAAATTATTTTTTCCTCTTCAGTTTGCTTTATATCTCATACCCAGTAAACCACATATCCTGTCACTCAATCTTAAAAATTATCTCTCATATCTGTCTTCTGTTTTCCAAAATATATATCATCATGTCTCACAGACTGCCACCAACAATCTACTAGATCTTTAAAGAAGTGTCCTAGAAAATTCATTGACATCAAAATGAGTTAAACTTACTTGGATTTTTCAAATGTTACCCTTCTGGCAAATTCTTCAAATCTCCTAGTTAGAGGCAGAAGCTCCATCTTCTTCCCTCCCACACTTTGTCCATATTATTATCGCATTTTTAGTATGTTATAGTGAAATGATTTTCTCACCTGTTTATGGGCTTGGACCTACTCCTGTGTATTAATTGTTTTTGTATTTCAAGTGTTTTTCTTTATCCTTGGCTTATGGTGGGCTATCAGGATACTTAGATAACTAATAACAATTTATGATCTAAGTGCTGGAGATTTAAAAACATAGCTAGAAAATTCCTAGGTGTAGAAGGAGAAATAAGCCTATTTCAAAACGTAAATCCATGGTGATTTTGACTCACTTATTAAAGGATTAAGCATCTAAGATTTATATTGGTATTTTATTCATGTTTAACCTTTAGAGGAATTAGTTTGGCTTTTATGATAATTAAAAGACAAATGCTGTTTTTAAGGTAATTATAGAGGATAAGTAAACACCTCCAACATGGCTGCTGCTCATGTTGCCCTCTGGCAACTTCATCCAGCACCATCTGACTGTCAGTGAAGCCATGATAAATTAGACCTTTGGAATCAATTCTGAGTCCCATTCATTACTTTCTTTGGTTCCATGCTTTATATCAAAAAGACAAATGCCAAGATAAATTTAAACTTTGTAAAAATATTTTTTAAAAGAACTACAGGACATTGGAAAACTACTTTCAAGGACAAGGACTCACAGCTCACATTCCAAGTATAAGTACGACTGATTGTTTAATTCAGAAAAGCACCAACTATGAATTATTACTTTTTAATACTTAGAAATTATAATTTAACTTGTCATAAATAATATTTGTGATTTATAACAAAATGTCTATAATATAAATTATATGGAAAAGATAATGGGTTGTTTTGTATGAATATTTATATACATGCATATATATATAGTATTTAATTAGATAACGTAAAATATGTAATAGTGCTATGGTGTTGTGTATCCAATTCTAACATCTATTGAAAAAATGAAAAAACTATTTTCAATACTTTTGGTTTATTGAAATGTTTTAGTATTGGTGTAATTCTGATTTATTGAAAACAGTTTCATATTGGTATAATACCAATAATATTTGTGCTTTATCATTTTACAAAGTGTTTGCCATATTTCATGTCATTTTAAAATAATGAACAGTGGCAGAATTTATATCTCAGTGGGGCTTGTTATTCAAAGCCTGGTCTTGTATCCATAACATCCAAATACTAGGTGGTACAGGGTGCACTGAACTCACGATACACTGTGATAATGCCGTCATTTTCCTTATTGAAACAAACATTCTAAAGAACTTAACTCTTCACAAATTAAATTTTATGCTCCATTTGTACACATTAAATTATCAGTGTGTTTTCAGCCTTTAATTAATTAGCTTGGTTATATGATTTCATGTCTAAATTATGCTGTTATTGTTTTTTTGTCTTTAAAATAAAAACAAAATTCTGAGAAGGCAGGTAAGGGCTTATTTTGAAGATTTTAGAACTACCTTTTTTTTGGAAGTAAGTTTTAGATTTTTTTCTCTACTTTCTTATTTTATTAAATTTATTGGGGTGGCCTTGTTTAATAAGATTACACAGGTCTCAAATGCATATTTCCATGATATATTATCAATATGTAAATAGCTTTTTAAATGTGTTAATAATTATTCTCAATTGCATACATATTATATTGCTAGAGGAAATCTATACATCATCTTTTCAACCTCACAGAATCCTATTAAGGAATGCTCTTATAGCTACACTCCTTTTTTGATGTAGAAAACAAAATAAATTTCTACAAATAATATAGCAGGTTGGTAGTCAAGATAGAATTGAACTGCATGGTCCATATTTCCTGATATATGCTATATTTAACCACTCTATGTTCACACTTTTATTTTGTTCTTGATCAAAGATAATTTAACTTTAAAATGAAGTATCTATTAAATATTTTTTTACTATTCTACACATACTGCTACTGGTGAAATAAGATTAAACTTCTGAAGCACAGTGTTTTCCCTTGGCCTTTGCAACATGAGTGGTTTCTAAAGGTAAACATGAGACTGGGGGAACAGAATCCACTTTGGAAAATTACAATCCTCCTTAAAAAAAGTCCCTGAACTCTTGCTTCTGCACCTACACAGGTTTTTTTTTTTTTATAGACATAGAGTTATTTAACATCCATTTAATGGATTCATATACTATACATAAATTTTATGTATACATATATATGGTAAGATACCATTTCTATTTAATTCATGTATATATGAATTAAATATATAAAATTAAATATATAAACATATATAATTCATATATATGAATTAAATATATGTATATATAAATATATATATGAGAGAGATACACACACATCTAAATATACACAGCTATGCACTCATTTTATCTGTCTACCTACTCATCAATCTACCTATCTTTCTATCTAATTATCATTTTTCCATGTATCAGGAAGGCAACTAAAATTTTCACTACTAAAATGTCAATATATTGGAACTTCTTCTACCTTGCTATAATCCAAATAATAATGAACAATTAAGAAATGGAGATGTTTCAAACTAAATCAAAGAGCTGGAGTAGATTGAAAAGTAAAATGTTATAAAAGTAATTAAGATGCAGATATTTAGAACTTAGGAGAATTTCAAGTAAAATGTGATCCAAACACCCCTTGTTACCAAAGTTAAGAAAAAATTAACTTACACAGCTTTTAATGTGAGAGCTAAGCCTAGGACTCTAGCCTTTGTATTCAGAGCTCATTCTGTTGCCACTCTTTGAGTTCAGTTCACTATACCCATTATATCACATTTCCTCTTTATAAAGAAAAAATAGCCTTTTAAAATTTCACTAAAACATTTAAGAATTAGTCGTCAAATTTCAATTAAATATGTATAAATATGGACTATTTTAAATAATCTGAAATGCTAGTATTCTTTACAAATTTTATCCCTAATGACAGGTCATGACAGGTTAAACAAATAGGCAGCAAGTAAATGGTGAAAGAAATAGCTGATAAATGTAAAAATTCATATGATGTCAGATTTATTTGATTCATACTATAGAATTTAATTTTCTCCATATTATAAACTACCTCCATACTATAAACTATTCTACAGTAAAAACTGGTACAACCATTTTAGAGTAATTAAATTTATTATCAACACAGTCCTACTTTATTATTAAAGAAAGGGACCTTTTTTAAACTGCAAATAAGGAGTACCTCAAACAACCAACTACCCTAAATATTGAAACAAAATTTTGAAGATATAGAAACTCAAAGACACACTTTATATTTTTCTTAATATAAAATTCAGGAGTATGCTTGAGAATATACCACACATCTACTTTTTTCAGATTAAGAAAAAAGCTAATTATTATATTAAAGTTTTCTTTAGATACAAATCTTTACTTATTGTTCTAAATGATCTTGATTGAGTTGCTATCATCTTTATTCCTTAATAAAATAGAAGACATTTACTATCCTTTCTAGTACATACTACCAATAGAAAATATATAGCTTTCTCTCTGTCAGTTATTTTCTTTTCCTCCATCTACCAACAAAAAAAGAACAAAACTTTTCCAACCGACTCAAGAATGTATTCCTTGCCTACCTTCGTAATGGTTTCGTGAAGTTTGAAAAAAGGATCCATTTCTTCAATTTTCTTTGCACCTTTAGGAAAAAGGGCCTCGGAGAGAAAACTTGGATCCTGTGGAAAGCAGAATAAAACATTTAAAACTCTTCATTGATTTTGTTTTTCAAGTGCTTATTGGATTTTCTTTAAAGATTCAGAAGGACTCTAAATTGCTTTAAGGTTTCTGGTGATTGTTGGACTTCATTCTATTAATCGAAACAACCAATCACCGAATATTTTTAAATTAAAATGAGTAGAAATCTCTAATTTTTGACATTATTTGTATCTATAAAATAATGTTTTCTATTTACTCAGAAAAGATAATTTTGTGCCATTCTTTTCCTTTTCTAAAATGCAGACTTATATGTAGAATAAGATACCTTGACTATAAAACACACATCTGAAACCCTTTTTCTATTTAACATATTACATTCTGTTTTAAGTCTGGTAGAATGCAATGTTTTTAATTGACATAATTACCAACAAAACATTTCTAGGCAAGAGTGTACATGTATTTAAACATTGCAAAACTTACTTTTAAAGAACAGTGAGATATATTTTGGGTAGAACAGTCTCATGGCTTTAAATAATGTCAATAAAGCGGTAACATGTTATATCAGAACCCTAGTGTCAGAAGGTTGAAGTGAATCAGAGAAATAGTAATTAGTCATTTTGTACTTGCAGGGGTAGGACAATATCAGGATAAAAGGAGATGTGGGATGATGATAACGTTACTACCTGCCATGGTATGAATATTTATGTCCCTCCCAAATTCATATATTGCAATCCTAGCTTCCAAAGTGATGGCATTAGAAAATAGATGCTTTGGGGAGGTAATTAGGACACAAGGATTTCGTCCCCATTACTGGGATCAGTGCCCTTCTGAACGAGGCCCCCAGAGCAGCCTAGCAAGAAATCTGCAACCTGGAACGGGGCCCCCACCTGACCATGCTGGCACCATGATCTTAAACTCCCCGTCTCTAGAACTGTGAGAAATCCATTTATGCTGTTTATAAGCCACTCAGTCTGTAACGGTTTGTTATAGCAGGCTAAATAGATTAAGACACTATCTAAAGCAATGCTTTTATAGTTATCAACATTATTAGCATTCCATGAGATGATTATTATATACCACATAAATATAGCTTTTACTTGAAAACCTGAAATAACTAGGATAATTTCTTTATAAAAGAGAAAAATTATAGATAGATAGATAGATAGATAGATAGATGATAGATAGATAGATAGATGACCTTTCTGAGGGCTGACATGGAGAAGAAACATTCAGTCCATTCTGCACCAACAATGACCACAGCAGTGTACCAAATTCAGCTGAATTCTGTTATAGCTGTTTATTAGAACAATCCAACACCAGAAGAGACTATTTTGGGGTATACCACTGGTGGAAAAGAAAATTAGGATGATGTAGTTGATAAGCTCTGAAATCATACAGAGGAGAACTGAAACTAAAGGAATTGGAATTCCCATATAGAACACAATTCTGTGACCGGCATACTTTTCACCCCTTATTTTGCGCAATAGTGAAGTCAAACGAAAGTAATATAGCTGTTTGCTCCAGCATGTCTGTACCTTGGGTGATAAGACCATAAATCAACCAAAAGGCTTGCCTGTCAAAAAACAGCTTATTTATCAAAACTTGTTTTATGTTTTCTCTCTTAATTTTGCCTGGCAATCAAAACTAATTTTTCAACTACTTCCAGTTCCAACTAGTACTTCACTTTTAAGACTTACTGAAAAAGCTAGGCACGAAGCTTGGATCAGATTCTCTGCCATAACTCTCAAAAGGAACTAATCCTGATAATTTTGAAGAGTTAAAACAATACATTTCTGTTGCAAGAGTAACTCAATCTGTGATTTTTTTTATGGCAACCCTAGTAAACTAAAGAACTCAGTACAGGTGGTATTTTTTCTTAGTGCCATGGGTGTAATAAATTTAATTTTGTCTAGCAACAGGGTTTTGTCAATCAACATAAAAGTAGGTTAAATTTTTGGTTTCCCCACTTAGTAATTGTCATCTTAATCTCCAAAGGATTAATCACTGCATTTAAGGAATCTGAATAATTACGTATATTTCACAAAGATGCAAACTGACTTATGCCTGCCACAAAGGAAATGCTATGTTAATAGCATTGATGATATTTCTAAAAAACAGTAAATATCTTAATGATGACAATGAGGATAGTAGTGATAGGGTGGTGATTAGGGTAGATAGAAGGCTGAACTAAAGGAAATCCCAAAACTTTATTTATATGAAAAACTGCATAGTTTGCATTTAGATATGTTTATTTTACCAAATACACTGACTTATTGATATCTTTGAACTGACTTTAGGGAAAGTATGAATGGATAATTTGTGGTATTCATTTCTATTTAATAATTAAGGTTGAAGTTTTTAAAAAGTTGGCTTCATAATTAGTTTAAAACAAACTTCTTGAAGTAATGTCATCATGTCATCTTATTAGTTTACTTAGCAGAACAAAACTCCCCAAGTAGTGCAAAGGTAAAATATCAGCCAGCCTCAAATTAAATAATCCCATCAAAATATAAATTAGAAGTTATAATTAATGAGGTTTTTATTGAACTCTCAATAATTGAGCAGCAGAACAATATTAAATTATCAATATGTGCCTTATTCTGCAATATGATCCCCATCTTTCTCTTATTCCTTCAGCTATCTCTTGCCATGCATTCTTTGTTTTTAGTGCCTTGCTTTATTGAACCATTTAAAAGATACTCATTTTACTCTTACCACACACAGGCTAGGTGCTGCATTAAATGCAACATTGTCCTTAATCTTATGGAGTTTAATCTAATGGGATTTGGACGCATAATAGTTCAAACATTACTGTCTCATATGCACTTAAGTATAAAAATAATTGCTTATAAATAGGTATATATGTTTGACTTTAAAATGATTAAAAGATTAACAATAAGTATGTATACTTTTAAAAATGTTTTTGCTGCTATTACATCAACTATGAGTGATGACTGTTTAATAATATATATCCCATCTGTAGATGAAGAGAGGGAAGTAAAAGTGCTTTTGTTTAGAACAATTCATTGATAGATTGAAACCAAACATTTTTGAATAATTTAATGTATTGAAAACTTATTACCGTGTGCCTGCCAGTTGGAGATCACAGTAAGAATATTATAAAAAAAGAAATATTGATAAGAAAACCTTTTCAGGATCTAGTGTATTAACTTGTCTCTCTAGTCCCTAATTCATATGTCTTTTCTATAACATTTAACAATATTTAGCACATCTTTCTTCTTCCAACCCCTTTACCTAAAGTCTATTATTTGACTCACCTGATTCTTCATTTGTGTATTATTTTCCACCTGTAAATGAATTTCTTTTCCTTTTTAAAGCTTATTATTTTTTCAAGGTAGTCTACCCTTAGACTTCACAGGTTCACTATATGTTTTTATTTACTTCTTTGGCTTTAACTGCCAGCTTGAGGTTTGATTGCTCCCAAATCTTTATTTCTAGGCTGACCCCTGCTTTTAATTTATTATTTCTGTTTGTCTACAGATCCTTCAAGCATATCAACTTACATTCCATGTCTTAATCATGCATTCCCCCATTGACACATTCATTTAACTTGGATGATAGCATAATACCAATAATTTACCCGAATGTGAGATTTTATGCCACCCTTGACTCCAATTTCTCTCACCCTGTGTGCCAAAGAATTGTACTAGCCAATTCCCGTCTAATCCATATATTTACACAATTTTCTGCAACTTTTTATCCATTGCCATTGTCCACTTATTACTTTTACCTAAACTATGTTCCCTGTTATGTAAAGACAAGACTAAACTCCTTAGTATGACATTTTCTCAAATAAGTCCCAATCTATATTTTGTCTTGCACCTGTAAACAGTTCTTTCATTCCTGTAAACTAATTTAAACAATTCCCATGCAGTGTTTACTTATGTCACAGCAGGCTACTTGTCAACCTTGAATGCACCCTTACCTTTACTAACTTTGTCCCTTTATTTTTGCCATTTTTTGTGTCTGGATTGTTCTCCCACCTGTTTACCAGGCTTATTTCTGTAATTGCTTGACTCGATTCTCACCAACTTATGAGAGTTCAGTGTTCTCATGGCAGAGTTTCTTTATCACTTTATATTTACTTTCAGTCATTATTTATTATGTTTTTGTGATATTTCTATTTTTCTTATTATACTATGAGCTTTTTTAAGACTTGGTATCTTTTTCTTATTAAAATAAATTAATATGCCCTGGCTGGTGTGGCTCAGTGGATTGAGCACTGGCGTGCAAACCAAAGGGTAGCTGGTTCAATTCCCAGTCAGGGCACCTGCTTATGTTGTGAGCCAGGTCCCCTGGGGGGTGGTGCGCATAAGAAGCAACCACACATTGATGTTTCTCTCCCTTTCTTTCTCCCTCCCTTCTCCTCCCTCTAAAAATAAATAAATAAATAAATAAATAAATAAATAAATCTAAAAAAAATGCTCAGTGGTACTGAACTTTTTAAAAAATAATATAGTCTAATATCATCAGACAACCCTAAGTTATTAATCTCTCAGTATTGTATTATCATCCATAAAGTTGAAATGTGAGTATACATGCCCTTTTCAGTTCAGAGAGTTCATGTCGGGGTCAAGCGAAGAAACAAAACATATAAAAGTGCTCAGTAAGGAGGAAAGGACTACAATAATACTGGATGGTGTTTGATTTTTATCGCACTTGTCAGGAATTGCTTTTCTATATAACCAAGAATTATAGGTTTAAAATTTAAATTACTAGAAATATGTGTTTCTACATTGAACTTTATATGATATTTCTCTTTTAAAATCTGCAACTGTGAAAACAAAGTTTAAAAACCATTGCTGAAGGTGACAGGAAGTCTTTGAGGGGATTCGAATGGAGCAAGGGCTATCTTCAAGTGTGTACTGAGGGGAGCACACACTGACATATTTGTGAGGATACATTTTTAAAAAGACATGATGGAAAACAGGAAATATAGACAGAAGGCTATTGCAGTATTGCAGTGAGAAAGAGTGAGATTAAATCAATACCATAGTAGTAGAAATAGATAGGAGGAGATGAGTTTGATAAATATTTAAGAGATAAAATTAGAAGTATCGAATACTTGGTGATTAATTGGATGTAAAAGTCTTTTTTTTTTAAGATTTTATTTTTATTTATTTTTAGATATAGAGAAAGAAGGAGAAGGAGAGAAACATCGATGTGTTAGAGAAACATCAATTGGTCGCCTCTCGCACGTCTGCAACTGGTGACCTGGTCCACAGCCCAGGCATGTGGGGATAGAACTGGCGATCTCTGAGTTCACAGGCCAGTGCTGAATCCACTGAGCCACACCAGCCAGGGCCAGATGTGAAAGTCTTAAAAAGTAGTCAAGATTGAAAGTATTTCTAGGTCTGATAAACTGACTGGACACATATTTCATTAATTTAAAAAATATAGAAACACATGAAGGTTTAGGAAGGAAAATACACTAAATTTTAGACATTTGAGGTGAGGTGCTGTGGGGGACATCTGCATGAAGTTTTCCTGGAAGATGCTTACTATATTGCTCAAGACCAATACAGTTCAAGACCAGATTCTGGACTAGAGATGTCACAATAATTTGAGAAGGATGTACATGGTAGTTAAAATGTAAAGTGGACCACATTTAGATTGAGCATTACTTTTTGTGCAACATAGATGTCTGAGCGACAACAAGATCTCTGAATGGCACTGATATTTAAGGGTGAAGAATGAAATGAAACCCATGAAAACATTATAGATTGGATCCCCAGAGAAAAGTAAAGAGAGTGTGGCGTCATGGGATTCAAAAGGGTAGAGAATGTCTGGGAATGAGCAATCAACACTTTAAAGGAAGTAAAGAAAGAACACAAAATGAAAAGTATACACTAGAACTTCCATTTTTGCAGAAATAATCATTTAAAATATTTAGTTCATGTAGGCTTAATGGGTATTGAAATAATCAAAAGCACTCTGCACATGCCTTTATAGTTAGCACTCAATGAGCATACCCTGAAATAAATGGAATTATAATAGTGCTTTCCATATGCCAGCCCTGAGCTATGTGCTCTACTTATACCACCTAGTTCAATCCATGTGTTTTTATGGTAGGGACTATTATTGCCTTTCCTACAGACGGGTAAATGGAGAAACAATGAGTTTCAGACACTAGCTCAAAAACATTACCTAAGTAAATGGTAGAGCCTGGATTCAATCACAGATTTATTTGACTCCAGAGCCCCCACTTTCAGTCTTATGCCATCCCTCCTCCTCAATGCCCAAGTTCCTCATAGCATTTGGATTTAAGTAAGAAACGATGATTTTTCCCACCTCTTGCTCCAATTTCCTCCAATTCCCTTATGTAGTCTACTCTACATAAGCAGCAAAAACACTATGTACCGATTAAAGGATATAATCAAAGACTCCCTGCTTAGACTAAATAAAATTGAATCTAAAAATCCCCATGCGCACTTCCCTCATTGCAATATTCTCCTCTTGCAATCAAAGAATATACACATCAATACTTAAATTTAATATATGAAATGAAAACACTCGCAGGCTTTGAATGGCACTGACATTCATAATGTGTTGGCCTAACGAATAAAAGTAATTACAACCATAATTTTTGAAACATAACATTCTCATCTCTATTCAAGTAAAAAAAGACCTGAGATAATGTGGAGTTTGAATAGAAGTATAACAATCCAAGGGTCAAATGTGGAAAACTATTAGGACATTATTTTCTGAATTCACTCATTTGTTCATTTCAATTATTTTTTCAAGTTATAGGAATATTGGTAGCATTGGTTTTATTAAAAATATTCAAAGCACCTTTATAATTCTATTCATATTGATTTAGTATCCCAAATTTAGACCTGGATAAGACATTAGAAATCTAATTCAACCAAAATATACAAAATAAAACATGAAAAATTCAAATGATTGAATAATTTTTACAGTGTCACAGAATAGTTATTGGAGAGTCAATACTAAAGCTGTGTATACATTTCTTAAACATTTTGCCTTTTCTTGTAAAATACTTTTAAGGTGGAGATAATAATTGTAATACAAGCATTAAAATTTTGAATCATTCCAATAATTATGATGCATTTTTGGTTTTGAAGTTCTTCCGTGCCAACAAAATACTCTTATAGGATACAGTCTTCATATTTTAGACTTCATTCAAACTAATCTCCTTTACATATATTTCCTTCTATCTCTTAATCATCGAAAGTGTGCCTGTCTTACCTATTAATACAGAGCACACATCATTTGTTAAGAAGTTTGTGTTTATGCAACCCAGCAATTCCACTACTGGGATTATACCCTAAGAATCCTGAAAAACCAATTCAAAAGAACCTTTGCACTCCTATGTTCATAGCAGCACAATTCACAATAGCTAAGTGCTGGAAACAACTTAAGTGCCCATCTACAAATGAATGGATCAAGAAACTATGGTACATTTACACAATGGAATTCTACACAGCAGAAAGGAAGAAGGAGCTTATACCCTTTGCAACAGCATGGATGGAAC
>PVJI01032634.1:0-12010 GCA_004026765.1 Micronycteris hirsuta
CAATGCCTTGCTATGAGTAATCCTACCTGTTCTGCTTAATCCCATGAATAATCAATCCAATGTAAATGTGTCTTAATGCCTCTAATAAAACCCCCGGCTGGGCAACCCACGAGGTCTTTCTCCCCAAGATGGGCGATGGTGGAGGAGACCCGTGGCCGCCAGATTTCTTCCCCCCGCGTGTCTTAGTGTGAGATTTATATACGCATTGGTTACGGTCAACCCCGGGTTACGGCAGGTCCGATCTACCCCACGGCAAGTAAGTTCTCCATCTAACAGTGGCAGGATCCTCAGCTGTAGCTTTATGTACAGACTGCAGGTGACTAGAGAGCACTGTGCCTCCACCGCGCAGAGGTAGGTGGCTGAGTCCCCAGGCTGGGTGGCTGTGATGTGCAGGGTGCTGAGACGTTCTTTGTTATCTAAGGTGCCTCTTATTCTTCCGTAGTCAATGTCACTTGTAAATAGCCTAAATAGAAATATGGGAGATTTCTCTTTCTGTTTATACCACAGTAGGCTTCGGAAGTTAGTCACCTCATAACGGCAGTTGAGAGTTGCATTATCTCCCTCGTGGACAAGCAGAGATGGGGGGCTCTGCATCACCTTGTCATCACTGTTCACCCCTGTTTAGGAAAGAGCAACACATAAAAGTTAGCCATAAAGAGTGATGTCAGTTTAAGTCTTCTCAGAGATCATGATTATTCTTCATTAAAACCATAGGTACTCCCAGAGAAGTCAAATTGAGTTCTTCTTTTCCCTCTGAATGTTCTGAGCTTCAATCCTCAGTTTCCCGGTTGTCTCTGACCCTTTGCAGTAGAGCTACTCACAGTTTAGCTGGAGCCATAGGATCACCAGTGAAGCTTGTGGCCACTTCTCCATCCTTCAGTTCTTGGGCTTGTTTTCCTGGGTAAAGTGAGATTCACTGCCCTGAGCTTTTCCACTTCTTTTTTGAACTAACACTCACTTCTTTCCTCAGCATGTGCACACAGACACACAAACACACTTAAAAGACAATTTGGTTATTCAGACAACCAGAAATAAAGTATCATTGGATCCTAATTCAAACTCAAGTCCCTTCCAGTCAAGTATTCAGGGAAGTCATATGAACGAGAGCACTGCCATCTTGTGAGCAAGTGCAGAAAAGCTGAAAGTTTGGGTCTACTTGTTTTATTAGTGTTGATAGAACCTTCCGAAATTGTCTCACCCTGGAAGTACAGGCTTCTCAAAGCTCTAACAGTGGGTCCATGGCTCAGTGAAGGCAGAGAGGAGCAGTACACCAGGCAGTCGGTTAGTGCAAGTCAGAACCTGCACCGTGAGTGAAGGGCTGAAGCATGTGGGGAGGTGGGATGAGGGAAAAGGTGGGGAGAGAGCAAAGGACCTTTCCAGAAGCTGTTTTGAAGGATCTCATTATTTTGGAACATATACTTAGAAAGCAGTGTTTCTGATAAACAGTGGAGTCTCTGTTAATTCACAGGGTATATTTGGGTGAAATGCAGATATTGAAGAATTTTCTTTCCTGGTTCATCATGACTTGGTTAAAACAGAAACCAACAGACAACTGTACTTGAACAACAATAATGTTTCTATAAAAAGCAAGACATCACCCCAGTAACCTTATTTCTAAATCCACCAAGACCCTCCCCTCCTACTAAGTATATTAGTGTTTTCCACTTAAGGATCTATTGCTTATTCCCTTTTACCCATTCTATAAACTTCTATTTTCTTTAAATATTTGTACTAAATTTATGTTCTTTCCAGAATGTGACTAATCAACTTGAGAACACATTTGCAGTAGACATTACTAAGGTGTACTCATTCACATGTTTTTGGAGAAATACTAAGGTATACTTATTCACATGTATAGAATTCTGATGTGAGTTTCTTTTTAAGATAAAGGAAATTGAATTATACTTATTCTTTTTTAAAATATATTTTATTGATTATGCTATTACAGTTGTCCCATTTCCCCCCTTTCTTCCCCTCCACCCCATCCCCCTATTCCCTGCCCTTTAGTTTTTGTCCATACGTCATACACATAAGTTCTTTGTCTTCTACACTTCCTATACTATTCTTAACATCCCCCTGTCTGTTTTCTACCTACAATCTATGCTACTTATATAAATCCCTTTAAAATTTCATATAATAAAGGCTGGGTGATGATGAACTCCTTAAACTTGACCTTATCTGAAAAGCACTTTTTCTGCCCTTCCATTCTAAATGATAGCTTTCCTGGATAGAGTATTCTTGGATGTAGGTCCTTGCCTTTCATGACTTGAAATACTTCTCTCCAGCCCCTTCTTGCCTGCAAGGTCTCTTTTGAGAAATCAGCTGAAAGTCTTTTGGGAATTCCTGTGTAGATAACTGTCTCCTTTTCTCTTGCTGCTTCTAAGATTCTCTCCTTATTTTTAATCTTGGGTAATGTAATTATGGTGTGCCTTGGTGTGTTCCTCTTTGGGTCCAACTTCTTTGGGACTCTCTGAGCTTCCTGGATTTCCTGGAAGTCTATTTCCTTCACCAGCTTGGGGAAGTTCTCCTTCATTATTTGTTCAAATAAGTTTTCAATCCGTTGGTCTTCCTCTTCTCCCTCTGGCACCCCTATGATTCGGATGTTGGGACATTTAAATATGTCCTGGAGGTTCCTAAGCCTCTCTTCAGTTTTTTGAATTCTTGTTTCTTCATTCTTTTCTGGTTGGATGTTTTTTTCTTTCTGCTGGTCCACTGTGTTTACTTGAGTCCCAGTTTCCTTCTCATCTCTATTAGTTCCCTGAAAATTTTCCCTCGTTTCCTTTATATTACCATCATTTGTTCAATTAATCGTGACCATCTTTCTTCCAGTCCTGTAAGCATCCTGATTACCAGTGTTTTGAACTGTGCATCTGATAGGCTGGCTATCTCTTCATCACTTAGTTGTATTTTTTCTGGAGCTTTGATGTGTTCTTTCATTTGGGCTATTTTTTTTCTCAGTGTACCTGTTACTTTAAGGGGCAGAGCCTTAGGTGTTCACCAGGGCGGGGTAACCCATGTCGTTGTGTTGTGATGGTGCCTGTGGGGGCGGGTCCTGAGAGAACAATAGCGCTTGCTCTGTTCTCTGCACTTCCCCAGCTACCCTGAAGCAAGCTGGACCCTTCTTTGCTAGCTCTAGGGTTGGTGGGCGGGCCTGCACAGTTCCAAGTCCCTGTGGGTCTCCCCAACGAACTCTCCTGTGAGGCCGGGAGTTCCTCCCGCTGCCATCTCCATCCCCACAAGTGTTTTCAATCCGTGGTTTGAGGCTTTATTTCCCCACGTTGGTGGGCTGCACAGTCTGTTCCGCTCCCCAGCTTTTCCTCCTGGTTTATCTGCACGCGAATGAGGGATAGCCCGGTCCACCAGTCTCAGCCCAGGTTTCGCCAAATGTGCCCACCACGTTCTGGCCAGGTGCGCCTGCTGTGGGCCACTCTGGGAAGCTGGAGCACCGCCTGTACTGCTCTACAAACTGTGTCTCGCCAAGCACTCTCTACCCGGCTCCACCCCGCTTACTGGTCTGGGTGAATGTGTCTTCTTTAACTCCTTGGTTGTCAGAGTTCCACACAGTTCAGTTTTCTGTCAGATCTGGCTGTTTTTGTTTTTTAAATTGTTGTTTTTCCTCTTTTGGTTGTGCAAGGAGGCACAGTGTGTCTACCTACGCCTCCATCTTGGCTGGAAGTCCTGAATTCTACTTATTCTTTGCAAATAGTGTTTTTCTGATTATAGAAGAAATACACTGACATTGCAGAACATTTGTAAAATATAGAGAAGCACCATGAAACAAATACAAATTGCCCACTGTCCTAACCCCTATATCTCTGACATGCCACCACCCGGATATTCTTTTATTTTATTAATAAAATATATCATATTTGTCCAAAAATAAAGTTGGTGTCTTTTCTCATTTTCTGGGAAAATTTTTTCAGAAACACTGTAAACTGTAGCAGTGCTGATAGGATGGCTCAAGACCCTTTAATGGACCCACGTCAGGTGTCCACCCTGCCTGTCCTTCTGGGTGTATGGTTGCTAGAGAAACCCCTAACCATCCTAAGTACTGAAGACACCATCCAACCTTGAGCTTTATGAAGGCACTGAAAGGTCATATGTTCACGTTGGGCTGAGGGCTGAAGGGGCTCTTGCTGCAGCATGGTAACTTGCATGAAGTCTGGAAATTTATGTGGAACAGGATTCATGAGCTGTTAGTCAATATTCTGGAGATTATTCTGGAGGTGGGGCTAGAGGGTGGGGAAGGCCATGATCTATTCTGGCTCTTGGGCACTTAAACTGTGTCCTTAGCAGAAGCCTCCTCCTATCTCTTTCCCATTCTTAATACCTTTTTGCGTCAAGGGCCTTGACATTACATATCTGCCTCCTTTCTGACACTTCAGCATTCCTTGGCTTTCCTTCAATTTTCCCTTTATACCTTCAAGTCAAAAATCTCATTATTCTTTTTTTCATTTTTTTGTTTCTTTTAGAAGAACCTCTGTGCTCTATTCTAATAGGAACTTTTTACTTTAGCAATAGGAATATGGAGTCTATTTTCTTCAGTTCTGGTGAAGATGAGATATTTACAATCCCTGTAAGACAAGGTCACCCCCTGCTGTGAACCCCCCCGACTACTGAGCTGAATGAGAGAAAAATGAGATAAAAGAGCTAGGTTTAGGGATCAAGGGAGAAAGGGTGTTCATATTCAGTTATGCATTTTAAAGAAATTTTCATTTTCAAAGAAAATTTATTATATATTATATTTTTCTGTGACTTTTTCCACTTGAATAGCCTCTCTTAAATATATTTTCACATCATTACATGCAGATCTACCTTATTTTTCTTTAATGGCTAGACAGTATTCTGTAGTATAGGTATACAATTATTTAATCACTAGTGATTGCTTCATACATACTTTCTAGTTTCTGTGCTCAGTATTACGTTTATTGTGAGGTTTTATTTTATAATTATTTATTAGATTTAGGAATTTTCCTTCATTGTTTTCTATGTGTGTGTGAATGGTGACTGTGAGGTAAGGAATCTTAGCGCACAACATTATTATTTAGTTTGGGGATTTTAAAATTCTTTTATCTCTCGATACTTTGATGGGATGTATGATGAATATTCATTCTTCATGCCAGCTGCATCTTATAAATTCTTAAATATCAGGCTTCATTACAGCCAATAGTTCTAATGTAATTTAGCAGAGTAATTTCATAATAGCCACCCAAAGCCTCTCATTTATATTCCTTTAAATAATTGCATTGGAATGTCTACCAGGAGGATGTTTGCAATCACACTAACTCAGGTGTCAGGCAAAAGAGTGAAGAAATGAACTATACTCTCCCATTCTTAATCTATTACTTCCAAGTGGATGATTTGCTTTTTTGCTAGTTAATCCTATTGAAAAGTATTTTTCCATTTATGACTTGCCTTTTCATTCTATTTAAATATGTACTTTGATTAAGCTTCTTGCTTAATTCTTTGTATTTCTTATTTAAGAATTTCTGCCTACTTCAATCTTGTATGTGCAGGGAGATTCCAAAACCCGGCATTACCTTTTGGAGGGCAGGCCCCTTATAGTACAGGCTTCCCATGCTAGGCGAGTGTTCTAGGAACTCATCTGCATCAGTGCACCAGCTGGTGTTTCTGTGAGAGGTTGCATTAGACTTCAATGAATTTCAATTTTTTTATGACTCTTTCAATGCATTTGCCCATTTCATGATGGGTGATTTATGAGTGCACCACAAGCTGAGTGTTCAGCAGTTTTTGACCAAAAAAGGCATGACTCTCATTCTCCGCCTCCTATTCAGTTGATCTTTCCCTGAGTGCCTTTGTTTTTATTACTCTAGATGAAAAAAACCCTTCAAAACCTAATGTTTTGCCGATTGGAAGAGCTGAAACAAAAACCAGCAGAAGCACTACATTAAGGCATCAATGTTGATGAGTTCAAAAACTGTTTTTGTTACAGAACAAATGGGGGGCTGGACAATATGAAAGACCCCCCCTTTTTTTACCCAGGTGTTTCTCCCCCTTACCAGGTTAGTTTTGCCCGCTGCCAGAGGAAAGATTCAAAAGGAAAAGAATCATTTATTTAAACACACACAGTCCTTCCCTCACCCTCTGCCCAGTCTGGGGCACTGTATTTTACACAGGCCCCCGGAACCATCCACGTGGCCCTGACTCTCACCCAAGCCATGTGGTCCCAAGCCGTGTGGTACCAAAAAGAGACACCCAAGCCATGTGATCCCGAAAAGAGAGACGCCCAAGCGCTTCTCCACCTGGATTTAAATCCCAGAGTCTCATTTCCGGCTCCTCCCACAATTGGCCACAGCTGCCAGCATTCAGGGCAGGTGTGGCCCTTTGCTGTGGAGCCAATTATCTCCCGCTTTGGGGGCCCCCCTATTGGCTGCACCCTGTTACAAATCCCTCCTTTCAGATATACAACCCCTTTATAATCATATAAAGGACAATGGACGAAGAACTACTTCCAGCTGGACATGGATGTCGTCCTATCTACTCTTGGGTCAGGGGCGCCCTGAAAGGGGGGTGGTGCAGCACGGAGGGAGTCCTTCCTGTAATCCAGGTCAGTTGGCTGTCACCAGGAAGTTGCAGGCTTGGTGTTCAAGGGCTGGCATTACTGGAGAGTTGGTGTCCTAGTCATATTCTGGAGGTGACAGATTTGGAAGCACAATTGAATCATAACCATTAAATGACAAAGGCAGGGACTTAGGTAAAGAATAGCTTATCTGGAGGAAGGTGTGTAAGGCATGTTACATTTATCTGAAACCCTTGTGGCCCACTATACTGAACTTGGGCTGAGGGGAATATATTAAGCCTTTCAGATTTCTGGGCCCTTCCTGTCCAAGCCTTTAGGACAGAAAAGGGAAAATCAGTTTTAAAATGAAGCCCACAGACTGCCCCTACCCAACTACTTAGTTCAGTCAAACCGTTGAGTCTTAGGGGGCGATGATGAGGATGGGCTCCTTAAGTGAGGCCTATATTGCAACCAATCACTCAGGTAATGAAGTTCTAGGCATATCCCCTATGAAAACAGAAGGAAGAACACATGTTAATTTACACAACAGTCCCCAAGCCAGTTTCTGTGCCTGTGAGACTGTCTTTTGGGAAGAAATCCTGTTGCAGGGCCCTTGCTGCAATGATATCTAACAGTGGCAATTTGACAGGTACTTCGTGACTGTAAATTGAACATTTTGGTGATATTATAAACCCAGTTTTAACTTTCAAATGAAAAACAAACTTTTAAGACAGTTAACTGTGCCATTCTGATGTCCAATACTGAGCATCGTGACTTTCCCTGAACCACAATTTTTCTTCCTAAGATCACCCTCATTGTTATTAAAGGGACTACTTTGAGTCCAGCTTTTTAATTTTGACTGTTCATTTGCATAAACTTACCAAGAGCAGCCTGGATAGTCCGCTTTGCTGGCACTCACACAGGAGACCTTTAGATTGACTTCTCAGTCTGCCCCTCGGGGCACAGAAGCAGA
This sequence comes from Micronycteris hirsuta, assembly GCA_004026765.1. NCBI lineage: Eukaryota > Metazoa > Chordata > Mammalia > Chiroptera > Phyllostomidae > Micronycteris > Micronycteris hirsuta. Next base: position 7,494 of record PVJI01032634.1, read on the forward strand.
GCCACACATCTGCCACCTGGCTTCGCCTGTACCAGTTGCTTTACTCAAATCCTTGAGGCTTCCATTGTGCCTACAGGTTCCTTTTCAGCCATCTTTCAGGAAAGCAACCTTCATTCCTTCCCTGCAAAGACTGTCATGAACTGCACAACCAACCAAAGTACCAGGCTTTTTCTGTGGGCTTTTGCTAGCTTCGCAAGTCAATCCCAGTTCCTTAAGGCTTTCTGGTGATGACCAGAACCCAGACATGCTTTCTTTAGGTGTGAGATTCCAGTCAAAGTCTTGGTTAATAAAACCACCACTGACAACTGGTCTTAATGGATTTATGCAAAGAAACCTATGTCATTACTCACTTTTTCAGAATGCCAAATACTGGACGGATCAGGTAGGAAGAAAAATACCAAGTGCGAAGGAAAATCCTTTTCCTCATTCACTTTCCTACGGAGTATGAAGTTTCAACCTTTTCCAGAATCCTCAATTTTCTTTTTAGAGCAGATACAGAGCAAAATCCAAAACATAGACAGATTTCCACAAGAACAGTATACAGGTAGAGGCATTCTCTTGCACCCATGCATCCACTGGTGCTTCTGCAGAGACATGCTCTTTCAGGACCGGTCTCTTGCCAGAGACATGCTTTTTTGCCTCAGGCTGAAACACTCATCAGCCCCAAATGACCCTTCCTGGGCCCTGAATAGCAAAGGCATTCTCTCCAACCAGTTACAGGTGACCTTCACTAAGTCTTACAGGTGACTTTTAACAGTCTTCAGGTGACCTTAAACAGGTCTTCAGGTTGACCTTTACTAGGTCTGCAGGTGACCTTAAATAGGTCTTCAGGTGAACTTAAACAGGTCTTTAGGTTGACCTTTACTAGGTCTTCAGATTGACCTTTACTAGGTCTGCAGGTAACCTTAAACAGGTCTTCAGGTGACCTTAAATAGGTCTGCAGGTGACCTTTACTAGGTCTTCAGATACAGAGGATTTCTGATAAAAAAAAAAAAAGCAAATTGAAACCACATTCCCATAAAACCAGAAAGCAAATAGTTGAGGTTTCCTTTTCTCCAGGTTTAAGCTTTCACAACCTTTCCTACATAGTTTTACCCATCCAGATTTAACCATAATTTTCATGTTTAATCCCTGTTCCTTTCCCACACTGGGAAGGGCTATACTTAAGCTCAGTATTTAAACTCAGTATGTGGCAGCCAAAAGTCCCTAATTTTATATGTACCTTTCACTAAAAGTCTCTAGATCTGCAAAGAGATCCTGCAGCTTTCTGAAGCTTAGACCTTGCAAACGCCCTAGAAATCATATGGTCATCCTTGGACCCCAGTTCATGACCTTCAGAACCAGAGCCCTCCCTATCAAAACCAGTTGCACAGAGAACCTGACTGGTGCCGTGCCCACACAGCAGCAACACACAACCTGTAATCTGAAAAGAACCCTTAGCCCACCACCTTGCCAGTTCCAAATGATGGAACTCTCACGTGGTCCATCATCTAAGATGGCAGCGTCCATGCATGCTGGGTTGCCCAAGATGGCGATGCATATGCATGACCTGGCCTCCAGGGTGGGGCACTCACATGGCTCATCCATTTTACCCAAAATGGTGGTGCACCCACTTGGCTTTGTGTCCAATCCCCAACATACAGGCAGGCTTGGCTTACAGAACCTAGGGGTTTGCTTCCTCCCCAAACCTGAGTACAGGTTTCCTTAGTGCCACCTGGGCTCACTGAAACTGTAAGTGAGCAGACTGGGGCAACCTGGAAACAGCATACTAACCAAACCATTATCCACACCTGCAGAGGGGGTGAACCCCCACTGGTCCCTCCCATCTGGGAGGGAGGAGGAGCCACAGAAACACCTCTCTCTTGCAGAGGGGGTGAACATGCGGCAGAGACCTCCCTCATCTGCAGAGGGGAGGGAGCCCCAGTGGGCCCCACCTCTGGGGAAGGTAGCAGCCCCACCTAGGGCCCTCTTGCCTGGGAGGGTCCGTTCCCTGGGTTCAGAGCATTAATAAGGTTTATCTCCTCATTATCCCTCTCCTCCTGTGTTCTACTATTAGGGAGGGGCTTTGAGACCACCTTTTCCTTCTGTACCATCACACACTTCTCTGTCTCTGGCATAAGGCTATTGTGTAATATTATAAATGCATTAAGATACTGGAGTTCTTCCAAGAGTTTGTGCCGTTGGCAATGATATTTCAACTGAGTAATGATGCAGTAACTCAAGGAGCCATTCACAGGCTACCTCAGCTTATCACTCAAAACATAAGAAGGCCACACAGTGTTACAGTAATACATCAATAACTGCTTACACAAGGGTTCCTTGTACGTGGACTTAGCACAGCAGCTCTCCCAATTCTTTAGAATTCTACCCAGTGGGCTCCACTCAGGGACCCGCTTGGAACAATTTATACTGTTCCAACAAAGCCTGAAAAAATTCAGAACAAGAAGAATACAGATGGCATAAAAACTGGGTACTTCCCCAGATATAGACCACAACTCCAACTCCATTATTCCAAAACAATACTCAGGGAAGAAAATTTTCTAACCAAAACACTTTCACATCTCTGCTCCCCTTCCCATTTCATTTCCTTTTCACCTTTCCAGGCGTGAGTAGGTGGCCGATGCCCTCAAGAGGAGTGCAGAGAAATTCTGAGACTGGGAAAATTCCTAAGTCTCACTCTCCCACTCCTGAGGGGATCAGTCTGTCACGGGCAATTTATGGTCCTGCCACGGACGCCAAAAACTGTTACAGAATGGGGGGGGCTGGACGATATGAAAGACCCCCCTTTTTTTTAACCCGGGGGTTTCTCCCCCTTACCAGGTTAGTTTTGCCCGCTGCCAGAGGAAAGATTCAAAAGGAAAAGAATCATTTATTTAAACACACACAGTCCTTCCCTCACCCTCTGCCCAGTCTGGGGCACTGTATTTTACACAGGCCCCCGGAACCATCCACGTGGCCCTGACTCTCACCCAAGCCTCCTGGTCCCAAGCCGTGTGGTCCCAAAAAGAGAGATGCTCAAGCCGTGTGGTCCTAAAAAGAGAGATGCCCAAGAGATGCTCTGTCTGGATTTAAATCCCAGAGTCTCATATCCAGCTCCTGCCACAATTGGCCACAGCTGCCAGCATTCAGGGTGGATGTGGCCCTTTGCTGTGGAGCCAATTATCTCCCTCTTTGGGGGCTCCCTCTTGGCTGCACCCTGTTACATTTTAAGCAATGGAAAGTGTCTCGAGAGGTGTATTGTGTCAAATGGAGAGCATTTTCAAGGTGAGTGAAGTATAAGCAGTAAGGAAAAATACACAATGTTTTATAAATAAATTCTGAGATTTTTTGTTTTCTCTTTCATATATCTCTACTGTATTATTTTCCAAAATCTTAGAATTTTTCTCTTTATATTTCTATACAATACATCTCAAATGGAATGTTGTTATGATATGAGGGAGTTGGAAGGATATTCAGTTGACTGAGCAACTATTGAAAAGGCTTATTTCTCTTTCTCCCCACCTCTGTGTTTGGGAGTTCCACCTTTTTCTTTAATTCCCATACATATGGATCTATTTCTTTTCTATTATATTCACTGTTCTACTTGTCTATCCTTAGACCAACATATGTTATTAATTGCTGCATCTTACTTCTATTGTTAACTTACAAAATGTTTAAAATTTATCCCGTACTTATTTTTCACGTACTGAAATGGTCACGTTTTTCCTTTATTATATAATTGAATAATTTTTTAAATTACCTAATTTGTATACCATTTAAACACTGAATTTGATTTATTAGTACTTTATTTTGAATTAAAAAATATTTTATTGATTATGCTATTACAGTTGTCCCATTTTCCCCCCTTTCTTCCCCTCTGCCCCACACCCCCCTCCATTCCCTGCCTTTTTAGTTTTTGTCTATGGTCATACACATACGTTCTTTGGCTTCTACATTTCCTATACTATTAACTTCCTCCTGTCTGTTTTTTACCTACCACTTATGCTACTTATTTTCTGCACCCTTTTTCCCCCTCTCCCCCTACACCTCACCTGTTGATATACCTCCATGCCTTATATAAATCCCTTTAACATTTCATGTAATAAAGGCTGGGTGATGATGAACTCCTTGACCTTATCTGAGAAGCACTTTATCTGCCCTTCCATTCTAAATGAGAGTTTAGCTGGATAGAGTATTCTTGGATGTAGGTCCTTGCCTTTCATGACTTGGAATACTTCTCTCCAGCCCCTTCTTGCCTGCAAGGTCTCTTTTGAGAAATCAGCTGACAGTCTTATGGGAATACCTCTGTAGGTAACTGTCTCCTTTCCTATTGCTGTTTCTAAGATTCTCTCCTTATTTTTAATCTTGGGTAATGTAATTATGATGTACCTTGGTGTGTTCCTCCTTGGGTCCAACTTCTTTGGGACTCTCTGAGCTTCCTGGACTTCCTGGAAGTCTATTTCCTTCACCAGCTTGGGGAAGTTCTCCTTCATTATTTGTTCAAATAAGTTTTCAATCCGTTGGTCTTCCTCTTCTCC
>PVJI01032635.1:0-12014 GCA_004026765.1 Micronycteris hirsuta
AGGAATTCCTGAGCACTGGACACACTCATGGTCCTGGAGCCCGCAGCCCATTCAAAGCCCCAACTCTGTGGGCCGTGTTCCTGTGGGCAGGTCCCCCTTCCCCTCTGGGCTTCCATTTTCTCCCCTGAAAATAAAAGCAAGCAGTTTAGATCCTCTCCGGGGTTCATTTCAGCTCTGTACTCCTCTCTGAGCCAGGAAACCTGTCCCCACCTGGGCTCCTGATCTCACCCTGAAGAAAATACAGGAGGAAAGTGCCCGAAGGCGTAGGCTTTGCTCTTCCCTGGTTACTGCTGTCCTGTGAAGGACACACTCGGCCAGGCTTCATACTTCCTACTGTGAGGTTTTGGGGAGGAAGGGCCTGGGCCCCATGGTCCCTGACTCCTTCCATTAAGACCAATCCCGTCTACTTGAGCGGCCAAGGAAAGCTGGCCAAGTGCCAAGGAGAACATTCAGAACATTAGTGATCGCGTTTCTCTGGGCCCTCTCGGGATGCAACTCCTGAGAGAAGCAAAGACTCACCATGGGAGCCAAAGTCAAGGCCATCAGAGTGGAGGATGCACTCTACCACATGGCGCCTCCCCCTCTGACTTACCTCTGCATGCACTGAAGTCCCAACTCTGCCCAACGCCCGAGCTCCTCTTTCTCCTACGTTGTTGCCGAGACCTCGCCCTCCTTTAGTCCTGGGTCCCTGATCTTGACGAGGAGCTCAGCATTTCCCCACCACCTCCTGTCCGACCAGTTCCGGAGTCCCTCTGAACAGCAAATGTCCATGAGGGCTGTTCTCCCTTCTCCATCTGGTTGGCCAAGGCTGTGTGTCCCCTGTGTGCCTCCAGATGCCCCTCCTATGTGTTTCTTCTCTCCGTGGAAGCAGCAGCCCCCAACAATCTCTGGGACTGTTCGCGGTCAGGTTGGAGGAGCCGGAGGTGTTAGGGAGATGCAGGAGGGATGCAAAGTTGGGGTGGCAAGAACAGCTGGACACCACCTGGGCCTAAGAATCTGATTTCCCATATGGGAGATTGAAGTCAAATCCTTCTTTCACTCATCCACAGGGACAAGAATGACATTCTTCTGGATAAATATGTGGAGCAAGAAGATAGAGAGCTGTCTGATGAAGAAAGACTATTTTTGAAAGAGTTTCCCACCTATAAAGCGGAAGTAGAAGTGGCCATCACTAAACTCCATGCCCTTGCGGATGACACAGATGAAGCCAAAAAAAGATTCACCAAGGTCGATGTGGTGTCTAACACTGTCTCTGTCTTCGCCGATATGATGGGCCTCCTGGGTTTAGTCCTCGCTCCTGCCACGGTAGGAGGGAGCCTCATGCTTTCTGCCGCCGCCATGGGTTTGGAGACAGCAGCAGGGACAGCCAGCACCATCAACAACATTTTGGAATACCTTCACCAAAAAGAAATCCAAGCTCAGGCCAACATCCAAGTGCCTAAGAATGAGCAACACTTGGCTGCAAATGTTGTAAAACATGCCTTTAAGTTTGGAGCAAACGTCAAGAACATCGAGAAGAATGTCCATGCTTTGGAGATAGCCATGAACCACCCACGCCTGGCCGCAGCTGCCAAGCGTCTCCTGACCTCTGGCCAAGTCTCGTCCCAAACGAAAAGGCAGGTGCAGTGGGCCTTTGGAGGGACACCGATGGCGATGAAGTGTACTACTCGCTTGCAGAAAAGTGGGTTGGCCTTCTTGTCCCTTGGCATGGACTTGCGAGCCCTCATGAAGAACCTGAAGGACCTGGAGGAGGGGACAACAACAGAGTTGGCAGAAGAGCTGAGGGCCAAGGCCCGGGAGATGGAGACAGGGCTGAAAGAACTAACCAAGTTCTATGAGCACCTCAAACAGAAGGTGAGGCTGTGCCTTCCCTCAGGGTAGGGGTCGGGTGTGGAGGGTGGGGAGGTGGAACTGCGGTGCTGGGCACCCCAGGGGTTACGGGGAGGGTGTTAAGGAAGCCATTGGGTAAGTGAAGTTTGCATGGATGGTCTTGAGGATGTGAGGCTCTTGGAGACTTCTCGGCCAGGCAGACGAGGAGTCCTGACAGACCTGGTCGTGCTTCTGAGTCTCCCTTTGTTACAGAAAATGAAACGACCAGACACCAAGAGATGTCGGAGCACGATCCTTTATTTACGTGCACGGACCCAGAGGAGGGAGTCTCCAAATTCTGGGCGCCGAGGTTGGGTTGGGGTCTGCTTTTATAGCCTTGTCTCTTCCTAGTCTACGTGGCAGAAGCAGGTTACTATAGAAGCAAAAGCGGAAGTTAGGTTAGCTACCTTATTTGGGAGACAAAGAACAAGGTGCATGGGCTTAACGTGGAAGTCAAGCCTGGCAACCTTACCTGGTTCTTTATGTGCTGTTAGCATTGTTAGTTGCTAAGCAGGTCATGGGTGGCTGAGCCTGCAGCTTGGCAGGAAAGCTTGTAACTGACATTCTGTAACTGGGCTAGTAACTGACATTTTAGACAAAGAACAAAGTACAGGGGGCTTGGGTTCACCCCCCCCCCCGCCCCTTTCGCAGGCGGGAGGTGTTCCTGCGGTTCAGCAGTACAGAGGTTGCCTGTAACACCTGATGTTCCTCGAGGTGTCTGTGCTGGGAAGAGGGTCTTCCCAGTTGTAGAGAAGAGGACACTGAGCCACAGGGAGTGTTGGGGACTGAAACGTGTCCCCGTAATATTCCTATGTTGAAGCTCTACACCCGAGCGTGACTATATAGAGATGACGCTTCAGGGAGGTAATCGGGGTGGAATGAGGTCATAGGGGTGGGCCGTAACCCGATGGGACTGGTGACCTTATGGGAGAAGGAGGAAGCACACGAGGGATCTCCCTCAGCCTGCGCCGGCCCAACGAAAGGCCATGTGAGGCCACAGTGAGAAGGGGGACATCTGCAGGCCAGGAAGGGAGTCCTGACCAGGAAGCAAACTGGCCGGCCCCTTCATTGGGGCCCGGCAGCCTCTGGACCATCAGAAAGTACATTCGCACTGTTGAAGCCTCCCGGCCTGTGGTGTTCTGTCACGGTGCCCGAGCTGACCACAGCAGGGAGCTTATGTGACCTGGCCAGGGCCCCCGGCCAGGTGGGGTAGAGTCAGGATGACGAGGAAGGGGAGTCTGACTGCAGGGCTGGGCTGGATCTGTCCGCTGTGGGGCCCTGGGGTCCCCAGAGCTGTCCTGTGATGGGTGTTTCTGTCTCTTGCAGGAAAAATGGCGATGGTATTGGGAAGGAGTCCTCCAGGCGACAGGTGAGGACAAAGCCAGGCGCCGCCCTGGGGTTTCTGTTGGAATAAAGGGGATGGGGTGGCGGTGGGCATGGTTGGCAGAGGAATGGCCTGCAGACTCACTAGCTGGGAGGCCTGCTGGGTCCCCTGGGCACTGTCAGCTAGTGAGTGTTAGGAAGGTCCTTCTGTCCCCTCTCCTCCATTGTCCTCTGACTCACTGCCCCTCATTTCTTCACGATGATGGCAAGGCAGGGGAGGGTGCCAGCCCAGGCACTTTGCTCCTTCAGTCCCATTCATTCTGTCCAGTCCCATCACTGTTTCATGCGGGGCTCCATACTAAGTGCTGATGGCAAGACAGTGGGGTCCCTGCCGTGGAGTGTCACCCAGAAACTAAAAAGGCCTTTCAAAGTGAGAGGGAAACAATGGTTGATTGTGGATCACTAAGAATACCTATTCAGCATCATGGATTCAGACAGAGCCCCAAATAACATCCTGCTCGGAGTCAAAGGCAGGGGTGTGTATGAGAAAGGGGGGCATTTCCCTCCACAGAAGGGGTTCTTTTCTGCAGGGGCAGCTGACCCAACACAGGATATTGAATGCTTTCTTGGCACCTCTGGGAACAGTTTTGGGCACAAAATTGCTGCGGCCCAGTCCGAGGGTCACTTTGCAACATCCCCCAGATTTGGGGCTGAGTCAGGCTGGGCAGTCCCTCTGGAAGCTCAGCTCTGGCGGGGTTTCCCAGCGGCTCGGTGGGCGGGATTGTTGTTGGTGAAGGCGTGCCCTGCGGTTCCTGCTCCAACTCACCCACGGTGCTTCTCTGCTCTCTTCCTCCTCGGGTTGCACAAAAGAATGGTTCTGGGACCTGCTCCACCCCCGTGGCCCCCAAGACCCAAGATCTGGGAACTCCTCTGGACGTCGGATCTTAGAAATATGTGCTTTTGTCGTGTTTAGCTTGATTTTATATAAGTGTCTTAATTATTTTTTGTATAATGTGATGAATTGCCTTTGTTTTACTTTGTTTTGTGTTGTTGCTTTAGCTGCTTGCTTGACAATAATGAATTGATATGAAACATAATTTTTTGAAATTTGGGAAAGCCAAAGAAGGTGTGCAAATCATCACCTTCCAAGGGCGACAACCATTGGCACTGGACATGGAATTTTCTTCCTCTGCTTCTCGTGCGTGGGTGTGAACACACTGACCGGCTCTAGGGGGCTGTCATAGGCTGCCCCCGGGGGGCCCACCTCAGCTACAGGACAAAAGAGGTGTCTGTCTGCACCCCTGGGTTCCCCGCACTCCCCCTCACTCCATTGCCTGCAGACCCACTGCTTCCCTGCACGCCATGTTCACGAGCGACACCTGCTACCGTTCTGGGTCCCACTTGGTTTTCCTGAACATTGTGTCTTAGGCTGTAAAATATTCTCTTGACTGTACAAGTCATCCTTGAATTAGACATCTATTCGTCATCACTTTATCGAAATCAAGTCAACTGGCCTATGCAGAAAAAGGAATTTATTGCCTCCTGTGATTAAAAACCTGTGAGGGGCACAACGGGGCTTCAGCTGGGTCTGGAGGCGGAGGATGGAAATGATATCGCCAAGCCCCTGTCTCTCCATTTCTCAGATAGGCACCCCCCAGGTGCAGGCTGACGGCCCCAGCACTCCCAGGTGCCCCTCCCACCTGGAAAGGGGCGGGGCAAAAATCCCGGACCCGCTCTGATTGGGTAGGGCTGGGTCATGTGCCTTTGCCTGCGCTGGTTGCCGGGATCTATACGGTCTGTGGCCTGAGCAAGAAGCTGGAAGATGAAGCGTGGCAGATGGCGCACTGTACAGCCCTTCCCCTGCAGGAATCTCGGGTCGTTGAAAACTTCTTATCGTACACGGCGGGAAAAATGAGTACCTGTGTGCCAAAAGCGGGTTGCATTATCACCAGAATGCTTCCCTAAACACAGTCCCTGAACTGGGACACCAAAAGTTACAGAAAATGCCATCATGAAGGAAAAGGAGGACTCTCCCCCATACTTCCACAAACATTCGTAATACACATTATAGGAAACTTGGGGAAGATTTTAAAAGTGGAGGGAAAGAGCCCACCCTCAGCGTTACGGGTTACGTCGGCCAGTCTTAGGACCCAGAGGTGCCGGGTGCCTGCGACCCCGCACGTAGGCCGCGGCGTTTTCTGCTTCTGCTGCTCTCATGGCTTTGCTGCAATTTGTCACGAAGGCTGCTGTAGGGAAAGAGCTCCCTCCACTTCTCACAGCGTTCTCTGCGTGTGTGCGTGTCCTTGGCGTCCCGGATACACATTACCAATAAAAATACACGGCACAAAGTAGAGCGTCGCCCAGCGTGAGTTGTGTTTGTTCTGTGACGTGTCTGGGAGGGAACAAAAGGAAAGAAGGAAGTAGGGAATGGGGATTTGAGACTCATCTCTGGCACTAACGTGCCTGGCGTCATTTCTGAGCTCCGGTTTGTTCAGCCATGAAGTCGGTATAACCCGAATGAAGTCCACCACCTCATCAGGGTGCAGACTTGTGGTGGCCCACTCAGAGTAGTGTGGGTCTGGCAGCAAATCCCCTTGCCAGAAGTGCAAATCCTTCAGAAAGCATTGAACCCCTATCAGAGGAGGCGGGAGAGTTCACTGTCCCCGCTCCTCCCCATCTCAGACTGTCTTCCATGGGAGCAGCAGGTCTTTTTTTTTTAAATATATTTTATTGATTATGCTATTACAGTTGTCTCATATCCTCCCCTTTCTTCCCCTCCGCCCCCACCCCCTCCCCCATTCCCCACCCTTTAGTTTTTGTCCATGGGTCATACACATAAGTTCTTTGGCTTCTACATTTCCTATACTATTCTTAACCTCCCCCTGTCTTCCACCTACTGCTTATGCTACTCTCTGTACTTTTTCCTCCTCTCTCCCCCTCCCACTCCCCTGTTGATACCCGTCCATGCCTTATATAAATCCCTTTAACGTTTCATATAATAAAGGTTGGGTGATGATGAACTCCTTGAACTTGGCCCTATATGGGAAGCACTTGATCTGCCCTTCCATCCTAAATGATAGCTTTGCTGGATAGAGTAATCTTGGATGTAGGTACTTGCCTTTCATGACTTGATAAACTTCTTTCCAGCCCCTTCTTGCCTCTAAGGTTTCTATTGAGAAATCAGCTGACAGTCTTATGGGAATTCCTTTGTAGGTAACTGTCTCCTTTTCTCTCTCTGCTTTTAAGACTCTCTCCTTATGTTTAACCTTGGTTAACGTAATTATGATGTGCCTTGGTGTGTTCCTCTTGGGTCCAACTTCTTTGGGACTCTCTGAGCTTCCTGGACTTCCTGGAAGTCTATTTCCTTTGCCAGATTTGGGAAGTTTTCCTTCATTATTTGTTCAAATAAGTGTTCAATTTCTTGCTCTTCCTCTTCTCCTTCTGGCACCCCTATGATTTGGATGTTGGAACATTTAAAGATGTCCTAGAGGTTCCTAAGCCTCCCCTCATTTTTGGGGATTCTTGTTTCTTCATTCTGTTCTGGTTGAATGCCTTGGCATGCCTGTTACATAGTAAAGGGAAGAGCCTTAGTTGTTCACTAGGCAGGGCAACCCACCCTGCTTCTGTGACGCTGTATGTGGGGGAGGGGTTCGAGAGGGAACAATGCCTCTTGCTCAGCTCTCCACCAGGTTTCAGTCACTTCCCCCACTACCCACAAGCAAATTGGGCCCTTCTGGTGCTGATTCCCAGATGGGTGGGCTTGTGTACGTTCTAGGACCCTGTGGGTCTCTTGAACGCACTCTCCTGTGAGACTGGGAGTTTCTCCCACCACCTCAACCCCCACAGGTGTTTTCAGTCAGAGGTTTGAGGCTTTATTTCCCGTGCTGGGATCCAGGGTTGTGCGGTCTGTCTCACTCCCCGGTTGTTCCTCCTGGTTTCTCTGCACACGAATGTGGGACTGCCCAGTCCACCAGCTGCCACCTAGCCACGAGTCCTCTCCACCTGGCTGCCTGTCTCCGTCCCTCCTACCGGTCTGGATGAATGATTCTTCTGTAACTCCTTGGTAGTTTGAGTCCCATACAGTTCGATTTTCTGTCAATTCTTGTTGTTTTTTTGTTTTTAAATTTGTTGTTGACCTTTTGGATGTGCAAGGAGACACAGTGTGTCTACCTACGACTCCATCTTGGCTGGTAATTTTCAAAACCAATTAAATCACATGTTGAAATGATGACATATTGCTGTAAGTAAAATATAACGTGACTATAGAAAATGTATGAAATGTTTATTTACATGTGGCTTGCATTACAATTCTACCGGACAGCCCTAATGTAGACAAAAGAATTCCACAGCTGAGGAGAACTTGAACGATGTGTTGGGGTGTGTGGGCTCATAAGCAGCATGTTTTCCTCTTGCATCCAAGTGCAGAACCAGTGAAGAAGCAGGCCAGGGGGCAGGCAGGCGGAGATCAAAGTACCAGCCTGACTAAAGCTGTGGAAGGAGGTGGCTTTGGGTGGGCTGATCAGGTGGGCTTGCTAATACTTCCCTCCTGAATTAGACAGCCCTAGCCACATGGCGTGTCTGCATTGGACTGTGTCAGCCAGGCCTGCCTAGCTTAGGAGCAGCGCATGCTGAGTGCTCTCAGAAGGCCAGTGGATTCCAAATCGATGTCAGTTCCCTCCAGCCCGCTTCCCACCATGTCACCCACTCATGCTTCCTTGGAGTCGGTGAGCGAGAGAACGGGAGGGGCCAGGAGTGTTACTTGGATGGAATTCTTCCACATGGACACAGGAGTGAGGAGCAGGTGTCCTCCCAATACTTCCCAGCCTTCGTTTGAAGATGCATTGAACTTACCTGTTGAGTCCGCAGGTGTCCATGAACTATCCCGCAGAGCAGCCCTGTTCTCTGCTCCGCCCAGCTGCCCGTGTGTACCAGTCACTTCTGCTGTGTGAACCGTGCTGGGCCGGCTGCTGGCCAGTGTAAAATGTGCCACCACCGGGTTTCAAGATGGGTCAAGGTGGGGAACACTAACAAACCCCAAGGTCTCTCTTCTCCCCTTTCCCATCCCAGATGCTGTCAAGCACATCCAGTAGAGCACTTCAGAGGCTTTGCAATGAGGTCAAGGTTGAGCATAAACACATAAACATAGTCCCATAGTAAAGGGCCAATGAGAAGAAAGCCTGCGTTGCACATGATCTCCCTTGCATTGCACACTTCCCAGGGAGAAATACTGAAAGTTGATTTTCTTGCAAGTTAAAGTTGAAGGGAATTAGTCTGAAATCAAATTGTGCTGTCCTCGTGAGTTAAAAGTTCAAAAAAATCAAATCGTTTTAAGTCCAAAAGAATCAAAGTCCAAAATCAAATCCTCTTGCATTGCATTTAGAATCCAATGCAAATTATAACATAAAAAAAAAAATTCTTTTTCTCCAAAGTCTTATTTTGTCCAGTTTCACCAAAGATTTTAAACTTCAGAATAATTCCAAACACAGAGAAGAGTTCAGGAATGGTACCGCGAACTCCTAGACTCACAGCCATGAAGATTCTGTCCCCGAGCCAGGTGTCCGCTCACTGCACCTCCTTGCTTCAATCCACCCTCGAGTGCGGGCACCTTGAGCGCAGGGTGTGTGACCTTGCAGCTGGATGGGCCCTCCCAACCTTTGCTTTGCCCCTGGCTCCAGGTGGAGCTTCCTCAGTAGAGGACACACTGCAGGAGGAGGAGGTTCCAATATGACCTCCCTCCCTCTTCCTAAGGGTGCTCAGCCCTGAGGTGGAACAGCATGGGGCGTCACCTCCAGGGAGTTCAGCGTCACCCCTAGAGGCAATTTCCTGGGGAGTGCCTTGTGAACTCCGTGGAACCTTGCAGCTGAGGTGGCTTCTGCCCACTGGGCCTGCAGGGAAGTCACCAGCAGCTCCCTCCACTGTGGGAGTTTTGCTGGCCCCTCCCCAGGGGGCAGGTTCCTGCCTACAGTGTTGGTCTGCAGCAGCTCAGTAGAACACTCTGCCCCCATTCCTTTTTTTAAGGTAGTATTATTGATAACAGCTTCCACCCTCATCTGGGAGCAGAGGCCACGGTGTGGACATCGGAATTCTCAAACCTGGGAGAGCTCATGGGCTGAGCAGAGGGAGGCACACCTTGGAACCCCTGGACAGGCCCGAGGATCCAGGATCATACCCTCTCTTGGTCCAGAATGTAGACCAAGGTAATATTTTAGGAAAGAGGAACAGAATTTGGGGCAGCTGAATGGCCACAGCCTAGGCACGTGTGGCCCAAGCAATGTTTTTAAAATTGGGTAAATGCAATTCTCCTTCTCTTTTTAAAAACTGCTGTACAATACATGGAACATAAAATTTACCATTTGAACCATGTCTGAGCATACAGCTCAGTGATTGACAGTTCATTCATCCTTGTGTAGCCGTCCCCAGCGTCCATGGCAGAACCTTCCGGTCCCCCAAAACTGAAACTGTGCCCATTAAACACGTGGTAGTGGCGCTAATGTTTGTAGGTCAGGGGTCATCCAACAAGGCAAACAGAGGCCAAGGCTGGACACAGTCAGGGGTCAAGTCACAACGGCCACAAAGCCACAGTAAAAGCCTGGACTGGAACTTGACAGCCATAGGGACCCGGGGAAGTGTTTCTTGCCTAAGAGCTACTCCAAGATTGATCTGGGGCTGGCAGGCAGCATGAGTGCTTCCCGGGAGTATGGTGAGAAACGCAGAATTTCAGGCCTTTTCCAAGACCTATGAAACCAAATCAGGAATCTGAGAAGATCCCCAGACATTTGCAGACCCAGAAAGTGTGAGAGGTGCTGGTAGGTGAGGAGCCTCAGGGTCATGGTCATGCTTCATCAATATCACCATGATTGAAAAGGAGGAAGGAAGGGGTGGGCGGTCCCCAGACAAGGCTCTGTCCCGCAGGTACCTGCTCTGTGACAGACCTGGCAGGCCTGGGAGGGATGGAAAGTCACCGGGCAGGAAACTGTATCGTGGGAAACTGCCTGCCAACCCTGCCCAGGACAACCAGATGCCCAGCTAAGATTGGGGTCTGGGGTCGGCCTATCCGGCATAACAGGATGCAGCTTTAACTGGGCCGGACAAGATGTATCAAGAATAATGGTCAGCAGAAATAGCGCCCAGCAACCAGCTCTGGCCAGTCAGACTCTGACACCCCAACCAGTTACCCTTCGCGGGTTTCTGCGCTTAAAAACCCTGCCCTAAGAACAACAGAATGAGTCCTAACCTCCCTTGGTCGGCTCCCCAACCTCCCTTGGTCGGCTCCACTTTCCCTCTTATTCCCGCTAATAAACCCAGGTCCTTAGCTCGCTGCATCTGTCTGGTTTCTTGAGCGGCTCCAACCTAACACTCTACATTCTGAGCTGTTACATTAATAGGCCTACTTGGGGTGGGAAGGCCAAAATGTTTATGTGCCTCCGTCTACCCGGTGATTAGCGGTTATTACTTGTCAAGCTCTTTGTCCTCTGTCCAGGTGTCACAGAAGACAGTGGTCTGGAAACCCAGCTCAAAGCTGCCTCATGTCATCTGTCTGGTATTACAAACTTAGAGAGACGTGCCTTTAATTTGGGGGCACCCAGTGCAGAAGCAAAAACAGGACCAACTAAAGCGAGGTTCACTGCGTCCACATACGGCGCACACAGAGAGACGCTGAGTAAGCACTTCACCTGGACGAACTGTATTTGGCTTGGCTGCAAAATGCAAGAGACATATATGCACTCACCTTACAGGCTGCTTGGAGCAATGCGGGTGTGAAGTCTTTTATTAAACAATACGCCCATCAAGTAGTAGTTTCTGCGGGGATTATCACAGGTAGCAGGGTCAAAGGGATTTGTGTCTGCTTTCTTTGTAAGTATCTGCATTTGTTAGCATGAACATGGAAAAGTATGTAGATTTCGAATAAGAAGACCTCTGACTTTGGCCTCTCCTTCCCACTCTCCCTGACATCTACCAGACAAAGAAGCAAAAAAGAAACTAAAGTCGAAGGCCTTTCTTGGAAAGACCTGTTTTCCCGGAATAGGTGGTGCTGCAGGCATTGGCATCTGTGTTCCTGCAATGTGCAACCAGCATCCGGTTCCACAGTCCCTCACAGTATATATTGCCACTCAGAGCAGGCCAGCGGCGCTCGGGACTGGGCACTGGCCAGCCACACTGGCTGGAGGCTCTGCATTTTCCTTTGTCCTCCGCAGCCCGGCTGCTCACAGTCTCCTTCCTGCTGGACCAGAGGCCCCCAGAGAGGCAAGGGCAGAGGACGTGGACGGGAACTTTCCTCTAGCTCCAGACCTGAGGCTGCAGTGAGAACAGGTAGGACACAGCAGAGGAGGGGAGGCTGCTTCAGGGCCCCCAAAGGATGATGCTCCCCGGGGGTCGGCCTCAGAACAGGAGCTGTTGCCAGGGCTGGCCGGGGGTTCAAATCCCTGTCCTGCCAGGTACTAACTATGTGAGCCTGTGAAAAGTCTAAAGTTCACAATTTTTACTGGCTCATCAGGATAAAAATCTCTCCCGCATGGGCGGACCACTTGAAATTTAAATGGAAACCTGATTAAGAGTGTGGTGTGACCCACCAAGTGGCATCTATCCTGCCTGCCAGGGCTGGTGACCAAGGACCCTGAAGGCAGAGGGCATGGCCCCCAGCATGTGGGGGACTTCTAGGCCACAGGTATTTCCTAGAAGTTCTCCACAGAGAGGTTTAGGGGTGCCTTCTTTGTAGGAGAGGCTGGGTGGCTTGACTTGAAGATGCAAAGCCAAGCCCCAGGGGTGTTTTCAGAGAAAGCCACGTTTTCTTACTTAGACTGTGTGTGTGGGGAGTCGCTTGT
>PVJI01032636.1:0-12033 GCA_004026765.1 Micronycteris hirsuta
CCTTCCCCCTCCAACTGATCACATAGAAGAGTAGGTGGGAGCTCTGAACATAGGTATACTTATTGGAAGAGAGAACCCACCAACAAAGGAACCACAAACAGATAACAATGGAAGAAGGTGAAGGACTGAGTGTAAAACACTCTAACCTCCACCCAGGACCAATCTGAAAATACAACTAAATGGTGGAGAAATTACCCGGAACAAATAACCGAACAATAGTAAGAGACAAGCCTCAAAACCCTGAACAGACAGAAGAACCAGCTACAATACAACCTGTCCACACCTGCACAACAGCATACAAGATGTGATGGGCAGAGTGACCCCCATTTAACCAGCTGGAGGAAGGGACCCACCAAAGAAAGACCCAACAACAATCAAAACAGAAGGCATCCAGATGGAACTGGAGAGCATTATGCTAAGTGTAGTAAGCCAGGCAGTGAGGGACAAATACCATATGATCTCACCTTTAACTGGAACATAATTAACAAAAGCAAAAAGCAAGCAAAACTTAACCAGAGGCATTGAAATTAAGAACAATCTAACAATAGCCAGGGGGGAGGTGGGAGGGGACAATGGGGAGAAGGGTTTTCAGGAACCACTATAGAGGACACATGGACAGAACCAAGGGTGGGGAGGGAGGCAGGGAAGGGAGGTGGGATTGGAGGGGGAGGGTAGGGAAAAGTATGCAGACAACTTTAATTGAACAACAATAAATTAAAAAAAAAAAACCCAGAAGGCATCCAGAGAGCCAACATAAATGACAGATCAGGAGCAGCAAGTTCAGGAGATCACGGAAACTGTACCACTGAATGTCACAGGTCTCCTACCATAGAAGTTCACGCCAAAAACCCTGAAAGTGAGAACAGATCAATTTAAGAAGCAGAGGCTAACAAGATGAGTCTCACAAAAACGGGAAGACAAAGAAACACACCACAAGTGAAAGGAAAGGAGGAAGCCTCAGAGAGATGCTAAATGAAATAAAGGCAAGTCAACTACCAGATATTGAGTTCAAAGTAATGGTTATACGGAAGCTCAATACCAAAAACTACAGGGAAACTACAATTAAGTCGCTGCAAAATATCTCAACATGAAAAAAGGAAATAGAAATTATCAACAAGGGCCAACAGGAAATAAGGAATGCAAGTTCTGAATTGGAGAACACAGTGGAAGGAATCAAAACCAGGCTAGATGAAGCAGAGGATCGAGTCAGTGAGCTGGAGGACAAGGTAAAAAATAAACACACAGAAGGAGCAAGAAAAGGAAAAGAAACTCAGAAACAATGAAAAGGGGTTAAAGGAAATGCAGGACAAAATGAAATGTAATAATATTCATATAATAGGAATACCAGAAGTAGAAAGCAAGGGATAGAAAACCTGTTTGAAAATGTAATGATGGAAAACTTCCCTAACTTGATGACAAAAGAAGTCACACAAATCCAGGAAGAACAGAGGGTCCCAATGAAGAGGAACCCAAAGAAGCCCACTTCAAGACACATCATAATTAAAATGGCAAAATTCCAAGAAGAAGAGAGAATCTTAAAGTCAGCAATGGGGAAACAAAAAGTAACATAGAAGGGAGCCCCAATAAGACAAGCAGCTGACTTCTCAAGGGAAATGTTCCCAGTCAGAAGGGAATGGCAAGGAATATTTCAAGTAATGAAAACGAAAGGCCTGCATATGAGACTACTCTACCCAGCAAGGCTCTCAATTGAAATGGAAGGCCAGATAAGGAGTTTCCCACACAAAAGAAGCCTCAGAGAATACACCTCCTGCAAACAAGCTCTGCAAGAGATGCTAAAGGGTCTTCTTAAAGAAAAGGAAAAATAAAAAGAGTGAGAGAGAGGAACGCAAGTACGAAAAAATGGCAATGAATAAAGACCTATAAATAATACCCTTCAATGTAAATGGATTAAATGCCCAAATCAAAAGGCATAGAATAGCTGACTAGATAAGAAATCATGACCCACACATATGCTCCCTACAAGAGACCCTCTCAGAACAAAAGACCTACACAGACTGAAAGTGAAGGGCTGGAAAAAAATATTCCAAGCAAATGGACAGGAAAAAAAAAAGCCAGGGTAGCAACACTCATATCAGACAAAATAGACTTTTTAAAAAAGGCCATTAAAGAGACCCAAAATTTCACTTCATAATAGTCAAGGAAAGACTCCATCAAGAAGACAAAAACATTATAAATATATATGCACCCAACATAGGAGCACCCAAGTACATAAGAAGGAGGACTTGGAGGACTTCAAGAAAGATATTGACAGCAACATAATTATACTAGGAGATTTTAACACCCCACTGTCAAAAATAGATAGATATTTCAAACAAAATATCAGCAAAGATATTGCAGCATTGAATAATGTCCTAGATCAAGTGGACTTAACTGATATATATAGAACCCTTCATCCCAAAGAAGCAAAATACATTCTTTTCAAATGTACATGGAGCAGTTTCAAAGATAGACCACATAATAGGAAAAAAAAAGGCTCAGCAAATTTAAGAAAACTGAAATCATATAAAGCATTTTCTCTGACCACTAGGGACTGAAACTAAAAACCAAACTCAAGGAAGAAACTCAGAAACATGCAAACTCATGGAGATTGAATAGGATGCTATTAAACAATGAATGGGTCAAGAATGAGATCAAGGAAGAAATCAAAAAGTTTCTGGAAACAAATGAAAATGAACTCACAACAACCCAAAACTTATGAAACACAGCAAAGGCAGTCCTGAGAGGAAAGTTCATAGTGATACAGGCCTACCTAAAAAAGACAGAATCACTTCAAATAAACAACCTAACCCTACATCTATAAGAACTGGAAGACAAAAACAAAGACAGCACAGAGAAAGTAGAAGAAAGAGAATAACCAAGATCAGAGAAGAATTAAACAATATAGAGACTAAAACAACAATCCAAATATCAATAAATCCAGGAGCTGGTTCTTTGAAAAGATAAACAAAATCAACAACCCTTTAAGCAGACTCATCACCAAAAAAAGAGAGAGGACCCAAATAAACACAACCAGAAATGAAAGGGAGAGATTACAACTGATACCGCAGAAATAAATAGGATTGTAAGAAATTACTATGAAGAACTATATGCCAATATATGAAAACCTAGGTGAAATGGACAAATTTCTAGAAAATTATAATCTTCCAAAACTGAATGAAGAAGAAGGAGAAAGCCTAACAGACTAATAACAGCAGAGGAAATTGAAGCACTAATCAAAAAACTCACAGCACACAAAAGCCCTGGGCCAAACTATTTCACAGAAGAATTGTACAAAGCATTTAAGGAACAGCTAACCCCTATCCTTCTCAGATTATTCCAAAAAATGCAAGAAGATGGAAGGCTCCCAAACTCTTTTTATAAAGCCAGTATCATCCTGATCCCAATACCAGATAAAGACACAACAAAGAAAGAAAACTACAGGCCAGTATCACTGATGAACATAAACGCTAAAATCCTGAACAAAATATTGGCAAACTGCATCCAGCAATATATTTAAAAGATCATACACCATGACCAAGTAGGATTCATCCCAGGGATGCAAGGATGGTGCAATATTCACAAATCAATAAATGTAATACATCACATTAAAAAAAAGCTAAGGCAAAAATCACATGATCATATCAATAGATGCAGAAAAAGCATTTGATAAGGCACGGCACCCATTTATGATCAAAACACTCAGCAAAGTGGGAATAGAGGGAGCATTCCTCAACATAATAAAGGCCATATACGAGAGATCTACAGCCAACATCATACTCAATGGGCAAAAACTAAAACCTTTCCCACTAAGATCAGGAACAAGACAAGGATGTCCATTTTAATCACTCCTATTCAACACAGTACTGGAAGTCCCAGCCACAGCAATAAGACAAGAAAAGGAATAAAAGGATGCCAAGCTTGAATGGAGGAAACAAAACTGACATTGTTTGCAGATGACGTGATAGTGTAACCAGAAAACCCTATAGACTCCACAAAAAAACTGCTTGACCTAATACATGAATTTGGAAAAAACAGTGGGATACAAAGTCAAAATGCAGAAATCAAAGGCATTTTTTATATCAGCAAAGAAATATCCAAAACAGAAATCAGGAAAACATCCCATTTGATATAGCAACAAGAAAAATAAAATACCTAGGAATAAACCTAACCAAGGATATAAAAGACCTGTACTCAGAAAACTACACAACACTGAACAAAGAAATTAAGGAAGATACAAACAAATCAAAACACATACTGTGTTCATGGATTGGAAGAATTAACATCATCAAAATTTCCATACTGCCCAAAGCAATTTACAGATTCAATGCAATCCCTATTAAAATATCAATAACATATTTTAGATATAGAACAAAAATTTCAAAAATGTATATGGAACCATAAATGACCCTGAATAGCTGTAGCAATTTTGAGAAAGTAGAACAAGGTTCTATAGGGATTACAATACTTGATATCAAACTGTATTACAAGGCCACTATAATCAAAACAGCCTGATACTGGCATAAGAACAGACACATAAACCAATGTAATAAAATAAAGAGCCCAGAAATAAACCCAAGTATCTATGGTCAATTAATATTTGACAAGGGGGAAGAACCGTAAAATGGAGTAAAAATAGCCTCTTCAACAAATGGTGTTGGGAGATCTGGATATCTGTAGGCAAAAAATAGGAAACTAGATCACCAACTTATACCATACACAAAAAAAATCTAAGGCAGATAAAAGACTTAAATATAAGTCATGGCAGCATAAAAGTTCCAGAGGAAAGCATAGGCAGGAAAATCTGAGATATTCCACCCAGCGATAATTTCACTGATATGTCCCCTAGAGCAAAGGACATAGAGGAAAGAATAAACAAATGGGATCGCATAGAATTATAAGCTTCTGCATGACTAAAGAAAACAGCATTAAAATGAAAAAAGAACCAACTATATGGGAAAACCTATTTGCCAATGATACCTCAGACAAGGGTTTGATTTCCAAAATATATAAAGAACTCACACAACTCCACTCCAGGAAGACAAAAAACCCAAATAAAAAATTAGCAAAAGACTTGTACAGGCACTTCTCCAAGGAAGTCATACAGAGGGCCCAGAGACACGAAAAGATGTTGAGCATCATTAGCCATCAGAAAGATGCAAATTGAAACCACAATGAGATACCACTTCACACCGGTCAGAATGGCCATTATAAACAAATCAACAAACAACAAGTGTTGGAGAGGATGTGGATAAAAGGGAACCCTAGTGCACTGTTGGTGGGAATGCAGACTGGTGAAGCCACTGTGGAAAACAGTATGGAATTTCCTCAGAAAACTAAAAATGGAACTGCCTTTTGACCCAGCACTTCCACTGCTGGGATTATACCCTAAGAGCCCTGAAACGCCAATCCAAAAGAATCTATGCACTCCTATGTTCATAGCAGCGCAATTTACAGTAGCCAAGTGCTGGAAGCAACCTAAATGCCCATCAGCAAATGAGTGGATCAAGAGTCTATGGTACATTTACACAATGGAATTTTATAGAGCAGAAGGAAAGAAGGACCTCCTACCCTTTGTGACAGCATGGATGGAACTGGAGAACATTATGCTAAGTGAAATAAGCCAGGTGGTGAAAGGCAAGCACCATATGATCTCATCTTTTCTGGAACCTAATCAACAAAACAAACAAGCAAGCAAGCAAAATATAACCAGACACAATTGAAATTAAGAACAAACAGACAGTAACCAGGGGGGAGATTTGAGGGGATAATCATGGGGAAAAGGGTGAAGAGTTTCAGGAACAACTATAAAGGACATATGGACAAAACCTAAGGAGGGTGGAAGCAAGGGGGGATTAATGGGGTTGGGGGAAGAGGTGAAGGGGAAAAGCAGACAACTCTACTTGAACAACAATAAAATTGAAAAAATTAAAAAAAATTAATGTAGCTTTTGGTGGTCAGAGAAGCTTGAATGAGGAAGGGAAATGAATGCAGGGCTTTGGCAGCTGGATTTAGAAAACAGAAGGTAAAAAAAAATTGGCAGTCCAGGAGGATTCATGAAAAGCTAGAATGTGCAAAATTTGTCTGAAAGCAGAATGTCTAGTTAGAGCATATTTTGACAGAGTGTCTACTGTACTTAAACTATGGAGAATTCTGAACAAAAAAGTGAAGAAGTTTGGGCTTTGGACCTTAAGCAAGGATCCCTCTGGACATTTTGGGAGATACGTTTGAATAGAGGAAGCCATAGGGGAGACAATTCGTGACAACAGGAAAATTATTGAAGAGGCTCATAGATTGTCCAAATGAGGGCTTAAGTAGGGTAGTGGCAGATGTAATAAAGGAACAAAGAGATGTTATTCAGAAAATACTGAATATGACTTGGCAATTGCTTGGAATTAGAGAAAACAGAAATATTCTGAGATGCTCAGACTCCATGGCTGATAAAATGGTAGTTTCATGAATAGGAATTTGGACTTTGAGGATGAAAAATAATTCTGTCACAGATAAATGTCTGGGTGTTTGAGAAGAAAGTTGTGCATATGGATTGAAGTAATCAACAAAGAGTTGAAAATATGAGACATAAATTAAAATCAATTATAACACCACCCACATTTTTATGCCCTGAAAGTTGTAACCAAGGCTCCAGAAGCAGAAGAGAATCATCCAAGGACAGGCATACAACATAAGGGCAGAAGTTAAGAAGGAACTGAAGGCTATGAGAGGGGAGTCAGGAGAAAACAGTCGCAGAAACCCAGGAGCAGGCAATTTCCAGAAGGATTAGTAATCACTCATGAGAGACACCTCAAGGAGGTCAATCGAGAGACCTACACATGTCCTCACCTGAAACACAAGGCCAGCCTCACCTTACTCTGCTCCCCACAGAAAGCCAGATTAGTGTTTGAAAAGAAAAGGCTGGTAACCACTGGCTGCCTAAATTCAGCTTCCGTTCAGTTTATGTAATCATGTATTGAGCACTCACAAGGATGCCATTCTGTTAGAGGGTGCTCACTCTAAATTATGTCATTACCTTCTCAGCTTCTGCAAATATCCTAAGGTGGAATACTCATGTTCATTAAAATTATTTTTTCATATTGTATGTTTTAGAAGTTTAAAAAATACATTTCAGAGTTCCAGAGAAAGAAGTCTACTGTGTGTATAAATATTATATGTTCTTTAAATGTTTAAATTGCATCCCACCTTCTTTCTTCTTAGCAGCACATCTGCAAACCTACAAAGGCAAGCAGTGCAGACACACCCGAGGTAGCAGAAATTATGTCGGGTTCATCAAGAGAACCTAACTTGAAGTTTTCCCCTCTCATTTGTAGTTCAAGGTTATTATATATATTCCTTTTCCAGGGAAGGTTTTTAAAAAGTTCCCAAAGTTTAAAATGTCATCATTGATTGATTAGAGTCACTTTCCCAGCTTAACCACTAAGTTGATTCGAATGGTTCATCCATTAAGACAGTAAAACACATGTTAAAGATTACAAATTGTTTAACAAGTTTTGACAAACAAGTCCCCTGGTGGTCCCGAAATTTCTAAGAAGCAGATGGAAGAGGCAGAGCTTTATAGATTCCTCTTCTTAGCTACACAAAGCTGCAAAGGCCTAAAGTAGGTATGAGTGCCAACAGGGAGAGAGTCAGACAATAAGAAGACATAATTGCCTCTTTTAGTGCAATTAATTTGGGTGCAGAGGACCATTCAGTCTATTTGTTACCAGGAATGTGCTGATTATTCTTGCTAATTACATGCAAAACATTCATTATCACCTATAAGTGGAGCCAGACCCCTCAGGTTTTAATGACAAATTATTTACTGTGCATTCCTTCTGAATGTATTTATAGTCAGTTCCTGGTATTATCTGAAAAATAAATGGTTTAGAAGCCCTATTGTCCCCTGAGCCACTGATTAAAATGAAAAGTAGGCATGCAGAGCGATATCAGCTTTCCTTCCCTATTCTACTGAGGCAGTGGTTCCTGAAAGTCTCCAATTCCAATCACAGATTTATAAGCCAGAAGCCTGCTGAAACACATGTAGCTGAGTTTTCATTGGGTACCAGGTGCATATTGGCACCAGTAATGACTCATTCACTGAGTCTCAGGAAGAGGGAAAACTGTCAGCACCTGAGAGGAGAAAAGGACCTTGCACCTAACATGCACCTGAACCCTCCAGCCTTGCCTTTCAAAAGGTTAGGGTGACATTTTGTAATCTGCTCCAAATTTCAGGTAATTGAGTTTTATTCATAGTCTTCACCCCTAATTTGGAATCTGGTGAATCACAATTTTTTTTTAAATTCCAACTTTATGACCCTTCCATTTGAGGAGCACACCCAACAGCAAAGATGCATACATTTTCATTCTAAGTGTGTGGTACATTGAAAAGACCAGGGTCTACACATGTAATTTTGCCTTGGCCCTACAATGCCTGGAGTAATTCTCTGTCTTGATTATTCCTAACAGGCAAAGAGCCAGTCTTCCTCTTCTACTCTCTTCCCACTGACATTTGCTCCCATTGTAGCAGTCAACTGAAGGCTTAGAGAGTGAAGAGATGGACTTTGGGCACATTCTGACATGCATCCTGAGTCAATAACTCAAGGGTAGTCCTCACTCACTCCTGTTCCTACCAATTCAAACTCAAGTTTTTGAAATCTTCAAAAAAAAGCAGTTCAAGTAAAAAAAGTTACACCTAAGAGGGAGATAACACCACCATGTCCACACACTTGGAAGCCCATATAGAAGTCTCATCAGGTGCATGGCTCCCTGGACCAACCATGTCCTCCAAGACCTATGGGTCCAACTTGGATGAGAGCCTAAATAATGCACAAGAGAACTCAGCTACTCTTTAAGCATGTGCTTTAACCAACATCATATAAAAAACTATAGTGGCCCATTTTACAAAAATCCAGGTTCTGATGATCCCCCAAATCCCTATCTTTTCTTATTTCTAAAGCTTCCTCTTATAGTCCCTTCACATTTGCTATGGCTCTTTGCAGGTCTGCTTCTTTATCCTTCAATATTTCATATATTTCTATAGTAGTTTCATAACACAAATGCAAATAGTACTTCTTGATCATATATAAAGTGGGAAGGACTTTTCCATTGTTGCATAATATATTTTTTCCACCACTTCACATTTAAAACAGTATTTGGAGGAGTGCGAGAGAGAGGACAAAAGGTACAAAGAGGGAAAAATGAAAAAATACCTGTCAATAATAATCTTAAATGTTAATGGATTAAATGCTCCAATCAAAAGACATAGGGTAGCTGAATCGACAACATATCATGACCCACACATATGCTGCCTATAAGAGACTCACCTCAGAACAAAAGACCTATGAGGACTGAAAGCGAAGGGTTGTTAAAAAAATATTGTAAGCAAATGGACAGGAAAAAAAGCTGCGATAGCCATACTCATATCAGACAAATTAGATACCAAAAACAGGGCCATAAAAAGAGACTCAGAAGGAAATTTCATAAAACTCAAGGGAATAATCAATCAAGAAGAGAAAAACATTATAAATATATATCCACCCAACATAGGAGCACCCATATACATAAAGAAAATCTTGGAGGACTTCAAGAAAGGTATTTCTTTTTATTTTAAATAATTACTTTATTGTTGTTCAATTACAGTTGTCTGTCTCCTCTACCCCCCACCTTTATTGTTGTTCAATTACAGTTGTCTGTCTCCTCTACCCCTTCCCTCCCCCCACCCCCACCAACCCCACCTCCCTTCCCCGCCTCCCTCCTCCTCCTTGGTTCTGTCCATGTGTCATCCTTAGTGGTTCCTGAAAACCCTTCTCCCCATTGTCCCCTCCCCGCCCCCCACTGGCTATTGTTAGACTGTTCTAAATTTCAATGTCTCTAGTTATGTTTTGTTTGCTTCCTGCTTTTGTTGATTATGTTCCAGTTAAAGGTGAGATCATATGGTATTTGTCCTTCACCACCTGGATTACTTCACTTAGCAAAATACTCTCCAGTTCCATCCATGCTGTTGCAAAGGGTATAAGCTCCTTCTTCCCTTCTGCTGCATAGAATTCCATTGTGTAAATGTACCATAGTTTCTTGATCCATTCATTTGTAGATGAACACTTAGGTTGTTTCCAGCACTTGGCTATTGTGAATTGTGCTGTTATGAACATTGGGGTGCATAGGTTCTTCTGAATTGGTGTTTCAGGGCTCTTAGGGTATAATCCCAGTAGTGGAATTGCTGGGTCGAAAGGCAGTTCCATTTTCATTTTTCTGGGGAAGTTCCATACTGTTTTCCACAGTGGCTGTACCAGTCTGCATTCCCACCAACAGTGCAGTAGGGTTCCCTTTTCTCACATCCCCTCCAACAGTTATCTGTTGCTTTGTTGATGATGGCCATTCTGACTGGTGTGAGGTGGTATCTCATTGTAGTTTTAATTTGCATCTCTCTGATAGCTAATGATGTTGAGCATCTTTTCATATGTCTCTGGGCCCTCTTTATGTCCTTTTTTGAGAAGTGTCTGTTCATGTCTTTTGCCCATTTTTTAATTGGGTTTTTTGTCTTCCTGGAGTGGAGTCGTATGAGTTCTTTATATATTTTAGAGATCAGACCCTTGTCTGAGGTATCATTGGCAAATATGTTTGCCCATACAGTTGGTTCTCTTTTGATTTTAATACTATTTTCTTTAGCCCCACAGAAGCTCTTTATTTTGATAAGATCCCATTTGTTTATTCTTTCCTTTATGTCCCTTGCTCTAGGGGACATATCATTGAAGATGTTGCTGCATAGAATGTCTGAGATTTTCCTACCGATATTTTCCTCTAGAACTTTTATGGTGTCATGACTTACATTTAAGTCTTTTATCCACTTTGAATTTATTTTTGTGTATGGTGTAAGTTGGTGTTCAAGTTTCATTTTTTTGCATGTAGCCATCCAGATTTCTCAACACCATTTGTTGAAGAGGCTATTTTTATTCCATTTTATGCTTCTGCCCCCTTTGTCGAAGATTAATTGCCCGTAGAGACTTGAGTTTATTTCTGGGCTCTCTATTCTGTTCCATTGGTCTATCTGTCTGTTTTTATGCCAGTACCAAGCTGTTTTGATTACAGTGGTCTTATAATACAGCTTGATATCAGGAATTGTGATCCCTCCTGCTTTGCTCTTCTTTCTCAAAATTGCAGCTGATATTTGAGAACGTTTATGGTTCCATATAAATTTTTGAAGTGTTTGTTCTATATCTGTGAAATATGCCATTGGTACTTTAATAGGGATTGCATTGAATCTGTAAATTGCTTTGGGTAGTATGGACATTTTGATGATGTTGATTCTTCCAATCCATGAGCATGGTATATGTTTCCACTTGTTTGTGTCTTCCATGATTTCTCTCTTCAGTGTGGTGTAGTTTTCTGAGTACGGGTCTTTTGCCTCCTTGATTAGGTTTATTCCCAGGTATTTTTTTGTTGTTGTTGTTGCTATATCAAATGGAATTTTTTTCCTGATTTCTGTTTCTGATGTTTCACTCTTGGTATATAAAAATGCCTTTGATTTCTGGATATTGACATTGTATCCTGCTGTTTTGCCAAATTCAATTATTAGATCAAGTAGTTTTTTGGAGGAGTCTATAGGATTTTCTAAGTACACTACCATGTCATCAGCAAACAATGACAGTTTTGTTTCCTCCTTTCCAATTTGGATGCCTTTTATTTCCTTTTCTTGTCTGATTGCTGTGGCTAAAACTTCCAGAACTATGTTGAATAGAAGTGGTGATAGTGGACAACCTTGTACTGTTCCTGATCTTAGTGGGAAAGATTTTAGTTTTTGTCCATTGAGTATAATGTTGGCTGTAGGTTTCTCATATATGGCCTTCATTATGTTGAGGAAGGTTCCCTCCATTCCCACTTTGCTAAGTGTCTTTATCATAAATGGATGCTGTATCTTATCAAATGCTTTTTCTGCATCTATTGATATAATCATCTGATTTTTGTCTTTGCTTTTGTTTATGTGATGTATTGCACTTATTGATTTACGAATATTGTACCATCCTTGCATCCCTGGAATGAAACCCA
>PVJI01032637.1:0-12008 GCA_004026765.1 Micronycteris hirsuta
CCCCCTTAGTTCTGTCCATGTGTCCTCTACAGTGATTCCTGAAAACCCTTCTCCCCATTGTCCCCTCCCCCATCTCCCCAGTATATTGTTAGACTGTTCTTAATTTCAATGTCTCTGGTTATGTTTTGCTTGCTTTCTGCTTTTGTTGGTTATGATCCCGTTAAAGGTGAGATCATATGGTATTTGTCCCTCACCGCCTGGCTTACTTCACTTAGAATAATGTTCTCCAGTTCCATCCATGCTGTTGCAAAGGGTATAAGCTCCTTCTTCCTTTCTGCTGCGTAGAATTCCATTGTGTAAATGTACCATAGTTTATTGATCCATTCATTTGTAGGTGGGCACTTAGGTTGTTTCCAGCACTTAGCTACTGTGAATTGTGCTGCTATGAACATAGGAGTGCAAAGGTTCTTTTGAATTGGTATTTCAGGGTTCTTCGGGAATAATCCCAGTAGTGGAATTGCTGGGTTGAAAGGCAGTTCCATTTTCATTTTTCTGAGGAAGTTCCATACTGTTTTACACAATGGCTGCACCAGTCTGCAGTCTGCATTCCCATCTACAGTGCAGTAGGGTTCCCTTTTCTCCACATCCCCTCCAACAGTTATCTGTTGCTTTGTTGATGATGGCCATTCTGACTGGTGTGAGGTGGTATCTCATTGTGGTTTTAATTTGCATCTCTCTGATGGCTAATGATGTTGAGCATCTTTTCATATGATTCTGGGCCCTCTGTATGTCTTTTTTCGAGAAGCGACTGTTCATGTTTTTGCCCATTTTTTAATTGTGTTTTTTGTCTTCCTGGAGTGGAGTCGTATGAGTTCTTTATATATTTTGGAGATCAGACCCTTGTCTGAGATATCATTGGCAAATATGTTTTCCCATACAGATGGTTCCCTTTCTATTTTAATAATATTTTCTTTAGCCCCACAGAAGCTCTTTATTTTGATAAGATCCCATTTGTTACTTCTTTCCTTTATGTACCTAGCTCTAAGGGACATATCATTGAAGATGTTGCTGCATGGAATGTCTGAGATTTTCCTACCGATATTTTCATCTAGAACTTTTATGGTGTCACGAGTTACATTTAAGTCTTTTATCCACCTTGAGTTTATTTTTGTGTATAGTCTAAGTTGGTGCTCGAGTTTCATTTTTTTGCAGGTAGCCATCCAGATTTCCCAACACCATTTGTTGAAGAGGATTTTTTTTTAAGATTTTATTTATTTATTCTTAGAGAGGGGGAAGGGAGGGAGAAAGAGAGGGAGAGAAAGAGCAATGTATGATTGCCTCTCACATGGCCCTCACTGGGGACCTGGCCTGCAACCCAGGCATGTGCCCTGACTGGGAATCAAACTGGGACCCTTTGGTTCCCAGCCCGCGCTCAATCCACTGAGCCACAGCAGCCAGAGCATGAAGAGGCTATTTTTATTCCATTTTATGGTTCTGTCCCCTTTGTCGAAGATTGCCCATAGACACTTGGGTTTATTTCTGGGCTCTCTATTCTGTTCCATTGGTCTATCTGTCTGTTTTTATGCAAATACCAAGCTGTTTTGATTACAGTGGCCTTGTAATATAGTTTGATATCAGGAATTGTGATCCCTCCTGCTTTGCTATTCTTTCTCAAAATTGGAGCTGATATTCGGGGACGTTTATGGTTCCATATAAATTTTTGAAGTGTTTCTTCTATATCCATGAATTATGTCATTGGTACTTTGATAGGGATTGCATTGAATCTATATATTACTTTGGGTAGTATGGACATTTTGATGATGTTGATTCTTCCAATCCATGAGCATGGTATATGTTTCCATTTGTTTGTGTCTTCCATGATTTCTCTCTTCAGTGTCGTGTAGTTTTCTGAGTACAGGTCTTTTACCTCCTTGGTTAGGTTTATTCCCAGGTATTTTATTTTTTTTTTGTTGCTACATCAAATGGGACTTTTTCCTGATTTCTGTTTCTGCTGTTTCACTGTTGGTATACAAAAATGCCTTTGATTTCTGGATATTGACTTTATATCCTGCTGTCTTGCCAAATTCAATTATTAGATCGAGTAGTTTTTTGGCGGAGTCTATAGGATTTTCTAAGTATACTACCATGTCGTCTGCAAACAACGACAGTTTTGTTTCCTCCTTTCCAATTTGGATGCCTTTTATTTCCTTTTCTTGTCTGATTGCTATGGCTAAAACTTCCAGAACTATGTTGAATAGAAGGGGTGATAGTGGGCCACCTTGTCTTGTTCCTAATCTTAGTGGGAAAGATTTTAATTTTTGTCCATTGAGTATAATGTTGGCTGTAGGTTTCTCATATATAGTCTTTATTATGTTGAGGAATGCTCCCTCTATTCCCACTTTGCTAAGTGTTTTTATCATAAATGGATGCTGTACCTTATCAAATGCTTTTTCTGCATCTATTGATATGATCATGTGATTTTTGTCTTCGCTTTGGTTTATGTGATGTATTACGTTTATTGTTTTGCGAATGTTGTACGATCCTTGCATCCCTGGGATGAAACCTACTTGGTCATGGTGAATGATCTTTTTAATGTATTGCTGGATGCGGTGCTAATATTTTCTTGAGAATATTAGCGTCTATGTTCATCAGTGATATTGGCCTGAAGTTTTCTTTCTTTGCTGTGTCTTTTTCTGGTTTTGGGATTAGGATGATGCTGGCATCATAAAAAGAGTTTGGGAGTCTTCCATCATTTTGGATTTTTTGAAATAGTCTGTGAAGGATAGGTGTTAGTTCCTCCTTAAATGCTTTGTAGAATTCTCCTGTGAAACCATCTGGACCAGGGTTTTTTTGTGTTGGGAGTTTTTTGATTACTGCTTTAATTTCATCTGCTGTTATTGGTTGGTTCAGGCTTTCTCTTTCTTTCTTATTGAGTTTTGGAAGATTATATTTTTCTAAAAATTTGTCCATTTTTCCTAGGGTTTCATATTTCTTGGCATACATTTCTTCATAGTAGTGACTTATAATCCTTTGTATTTCTGTGGCATCAGTTGTAATATCTCCTCTTTCATTTCTGATTGAGTTTATTTGGGTCCTCTCTCTTTCTTTTCTTCATGAGCCTGCTTAAAGGTTTGTCTATTTTGTTTATCTTTTCAAAGAACCAGCTCCTGGATTCATTGATCCTTAGAATTGTCCTTTTAGTCTCTAGGTCACTTAATTCTGATCCGATCTTGGTCATTTCCTTCCTTCTACTTGCTCTGGGTTGTCTTTGCTGTTGTTCCTCGAGTTCTTGTAGGTGTAGGGTTAGGTTGTTTGTGTAAACTGTTTCTGTTTTTTTAGGTAGGCCTGTATCGGTATGAATTTCCCTCTTAGGACTGCCTTCACAGTGTCCCATAAGTTTTGGGTTGTTGTCAGTTCATTTTCATTTGTTTCAAGGAACTTTTTGAAAATGTTCCATGTGCATTTGAAAAGAATGTATATTTAGCTTCTTTGGGGTGAAGAGCCCTATATATATCAATTAAGTCCATTTCTTCTAGGGCATTGTTCAGTGCCACCATGTCTTTGCTGATATTTTGTTTGGAGGATCTGTCCATTTTTGACAGTGGGGTGTTGAAGTCCCCTACTATAATTGTGTTGCTATCAATGTCCTTCTTGAAGTCCCCCAAGATTTTCTTTATGTATTTGGGTGCTCCTGTGTTGGGTGCGTATATATTTACAATATTTATGTCTTCTTGTGGATTCTTCCCTTGAGTACTATAAAGTGTCTTTCTGGATCTCTCTTTATGGCCCTTTTTTTGAAGTCTATTTTGTCTGATATGAGTATTTCTACCCCAGGTCTTTTTTCTTGTCCGTTTGCTTGGAAAACTTGTTTCCAACCCTTCACTTTCAGTCTGTGTAAGTCTTTTGTGTTGAGGTGGGTCTCTTGTAGGCAGCATATGTGTGGGTCGTGCTTTCTTATCCATTCCACTATTCTATGTCTTTTAATTGGGGCATTTAATCCATTTACGTTTAAGGTTATTATTGATAGGTACTTATTCATTGCCATTTTTTTTGTACCTGTGTTCCTTACTCTCTCTCTCTTTCTCTTCCTTCCCTTAAATCAGTCCCTTTAGGATCTCTTGCAGAGCTGGTTTGGAGGAGGTGTATTCTTTTAGACTTCTTTTGTCTTGGAAGCTCCTTATTTGGCCATCTATCTTGATTGAGAGCCTTGCTGGGTAGAGTAGTCTTGGTTGCAGGCCTCTGGTTCTCATTACTTGGAATATTTCTTGCCATTCCCTTCTGGCTTGGAGTGTTTCCATTGAGAAGTCAGCTGCTAACCTTATTGGGGTTCCTTTGTATATTACTTCCTGCTTCTGCCTCGCTGCCTTTAGGATTCTCTCTTTGTCTTGAAATTTTGCCATTTTAATGATGATGTGTCTTGAAGTGGGCCTGTTAGGGTTCCTTTTGAATGAGACTCTCTGTATTTCCTGGATTTGTGTGGCTTTTTCTGTCATCAGATTAGGGAAGTTTTCCATCATTACTTTTTCAAACAGGTTTTCCATCATTTGCTGCTCTTCCTCTCCTTCTGGTATCCCTATTATACGAATATTGTTACGTTTCATGTTGTCCTGCATTTCCCTTAATACCTCTTCATTCTTTCTGAGCCTCTTTTCCTGTTCTTGCTGTTTTTGGTTGCTTTTTTCCACCTTGTCCTCCAGCTCGCTGATCCACTCCTCTGCCTCATCGAGCCTACTTTTGATTCCTTCTATTGTGTTCTTCAGTTCAGATACTGTATTCTTCATTTCCTCTTGGCCTTTGTAAATAGTTTCTATTTCCTTTTTCATGTTGACATAGTTTTCAGTGAGTTCATTATAGTTTCCCTGTAGTTTCTGGTAGTTTTCTGTGAGTTCATCAAGCTTCTCGAGTTTCTTGATCTGCCTGATAACATATGTTTTGAACTCAATATCTGATAGTTGGCTTGCCTCTGTTTCATTTATCATTCTGTCTGGGACTTCCTCCTTTCCTTTCATTTGGGGATTGTTTCTTTGTCTTCCCATTGTTTGTGGGATTCTTCTTGCTAGCCTCTGATTCTTAAATCTATCTGTCAAGTTCTCTGAAGCGGCGAAGTTAATTTTGTGTCACTGTCTCTGTTTTTTGAGCTGACTCTTGTTGGGTCCCACTGTATTCTATTCACAATTCCAGGTTTAATGTCTCACCTGTGTATAAAGAAGCGAGGGGAATGGAGAAAAAGAAGGAAAAGATAGCAAAAGAAAAGGAAAAAGGAATATAAAGAAAAAATAATACTCCAAAAACATAATATAAAAATAATAAAAAATAAGAAATAAAAAGAAGAGAAAACTAGGAATACCAGATGAAGGGAAGGTAGAAGGAGCTAAAAAAAATATAGAAGGACAGATAGGAAGAAGGGTGGGGAAAAACAAACAGGGAAACAAAGAGAAACAAAAGATAGAAGAAAAAAAGAAAAAAAAAGACTTCTGTTGACTGGCTTCAACAGCGTCCGGTCAGGGCTGTTACAGGCTTGGAAGATATCAGACTTCCCCTGCTTTCTTCCTGGGCTGCACTCCCAGCTGCTGTCCTGCCTCCTGCGAAGTTGCTAGGAGTTCGCAGCACCTCCTCTGGGCTGCCTGACCCCCACCCTGAGTCAGAGTTTGTGAGGTCTGTGTCTCCCTTCAGTGGGGTTCGATGTCACTCTCCTGTTTTTCTCCCACGGAGGGAGTCTGCACCACAGGTCCCTGATCACAGTGGCTGGGTTGTGACTCAGGCCCTCCAGGATTGAGCTCCGCGCCCCTGTATTTGTTGACCGCTTTTGTCTCTGGATTCGGGGCTTGCAACCTGCAGGCCTGAGCCCCCGGTCAGGCACAACCCCCGCTGCCCCTGACTGGCTTCGCTGGGTTCGTGCCTGGTCCCGGAGTTCTGGGCCTGGGTCTCCCATTCAGTTCAATCTCCAATTCCTCCTGCTGGGATCGCCGGCCTCTGCAGACCAGTTTCCAGGTACACACCAACTTCCGGACTGCTTTAGACCAAGGCTCTCCCAACAAATGGGTGCTCCTGCTTTGGCAACTCACACACCCCAATCCAGCTCCCTCCCAGGGATCCTGGAACAAACCGGGAAGCTGCTGCGACTGGATCCGCATACCTCCTGGCTCCCCGCGAGTCCCGAGGGACCCCTTCACTCCAAAGCAGACTCCCTACCGGCTAATCTTTCAGTTTTATGTGCAATCCTTGTCACCAATCTTCCTGGAATAATGCTGGGCGATCGCTCCGCTCCTCAGAAAATCAGCCAGATATCCCACCAGCGGGCTGGAGGAAGCGGATCCTGCTCCCTCCTACACCGCCACCATCTTTCCCACCCCATGATCTGAAAAGATAAATTTTTATTCTTTATGTTTTTATATTTCTTTGTTTAATAATTTCTAGATTGCAACTGAAAATCAATAAAAAATCATGTATTATATTATGTAAATATAATAAATGCAAAATTTTCACTGTTTTTAATTTTTTTGATTTCAGTATTTACTAGTAATGAATGTATCTCTCAGATACACACAACCTATGCTGTAATTTTTTTGACCATGACCTCCACAGTGTTAAGAATATCAAAGTTTCTTGTCTGTAATATGTTTGACAAATATTTCCCCCAAATGTTCTTTTTCTTTTAATTTTATTTATGGTATTTTAAATATTATACATTTATTCATTCATATATTAGAAAACAACTAAAACTGCTTTACCTGTATTTGTCAAAGGATTCTCCCCTCTCTTTTTAGGTGTCTCTGTGTACAAGTGCCCTTACCATAAGGACTCAGAAATAAGCATTCTATTTCAGGTTAATAGCTAGTCTCAAAAATTTCCTATTGAATCCAGCCATTTCTTCCATCATTATGTATACAGTAACCACATCCTCTATTGCTTTAGTCATTATTTACTTCTGGGAAACTTGTTTATAGTATTTTTAATAGGATTTTTTTTTATTTTCATGTAGTATATACATGGACATATTATCCACTTATTTTTATTTTGGTCATTTAAAGGTTTTATCTTCTACTTTTAATTCTATCTGTCTGGAATTTATTTTAGAAGAAATTTTTTAGATGTTTCTGCTTGACTTTAAAATACATTTCACATATATATATGAAATGTATATAGACCCACTTATTAAACATCCTATTAAATGTATATAAATGTGTGTATGTGCATGTGTGTGTGTATGAATAGGTCTTACACTGAGTTTATTCTAGTACAAATTTAAAAAGCCTCCTAACTGATGATAGCATGGGTGGAACTGGAGAGCATTAAGCTAAATGAAATAAGCCAGGTGGTGAGGGAAAAATACCATATGCTCTTACCTATAAGTGGAAACTAATCAACAAAACAAACAAGCAAGTATAATATAAACACAGACATTTAAATAAAGAACAAACTGACAGTTACCAGAGGGGAGAGAGAAGGGATAACAGGGACAAGAAAGGGAAGGGTCAAGTAAAGGAACATGTATAAAGGACTCATGGTCACGGTCAACAGGAGGAGGATTGATTGTGGAAGAGGGGGAGTGAACAGGGCTGGGGAGAGCAATGGAGGGAAAATAGGGACAACTGAAATTTAACAACAATAAAAACATTTCTTTTAAAAGCCTCATTAGGGACATCTTACTACAAAGGAACTGGAAAGCAACCTGTTTTCCTCATTCTGCCAACCTATTTATTTTTTTTGTTTCTTAATCTAAGCAGAAAAAGACTGCATTACCTTTCAACCTAAGTAGTGTTTTATTTTAATATATTGTCAGAATATAGAGACACCAAGGGATATGGATGTGGATTGAGCAGATAGGTAGTAATGGTGAAAGTAATTTTTTTGTTTACAACCTTAAACTTGTGGACAACTCAGAATACACTGAAAGGCAAGGCCAAAGTTAACACAGAATCATAATGCAAATAAGAAAAAGGCACCCTGAAGAAAAAGACCAATTACAAAGAGCAACCCCCCTGGAGTCCAGTTAAAAGAGGCAATAAACAGAGCCTATGTTGAATTTTGGCCTTAACTTGCTCTCTGTTGCTAGATGCCAGTGGCTCTACACAACTTCAGGTAGTCCCCTACATCTTTTTTTTTTTAGATTTCTTGCTGCAGCAAAGACTTTAACAATCAATTAAGGAATATGAATAAAGTCTGTAGTTTGCTTAACAGTATTATACCAATATTAATTTTTCAGTTTTGATAATTGAATTATGGTATGCAAGATATGAACCATTAGGGGAAGCTGGGTGAACGATGAGAACTCTACAATTTTTGTCACTTCTTTTGAGTCTAAAATTATCTTGGCCTTATAATCATGGAAAGACAGAAGAAAACACTTCACTGAAATGTGACTAGCAGGGAGTGCATAGGAGATGTGAGAGGGCTGGCTGGGCTCCCATGGGCAGCAGCTGAAGTGCCAGAGGGATATTTCAGTGGCCGGGGGACTCCACCTAACAAGTGTGGGGTCTCAACCCCAAGCTGGGCTCCCCAGACTACAGCACCAGAGCCAGAAAAGAACTCAGATAATATCCAGCTGTGAAAATCAACAAGGTTCTCTCTGCCAGGGAGAGACAGCTGGAGATGCAGAAAGGCATTTAAAAGGCCAAAGCACAACATTTTGTTTGCAGTCACTTACACTGGGTGCCAGCAAAGGGAGGGAAGAATGGACTACAGACACTTGAGGAGAGCCTGGAGCTGGTAGCTCTTGGGAGAGAATTGAGGGAACAGCCACCAAGATCCATGTGGTGAATCATTCTCCATATTGCAGGGGTCATTTCTCTCAGGAAGAGTACTCCTCTTTGGATGTCATAAGCCTGAGGGAAAGCAAAAGACCCATCCACAAGAATTACTCTGCCTCACCCTGTGGTGCTTAAGCCTGAGTGCTGATTAAGGTTGATTAGATTAACAATGGATAAGTTAATTGGCTAATTAGTTTAACATCTAAGGTGGAAAATACAAAGAAGATGCCAAAATGAGAAGACAAAGAAACAGAACCCAAATAAAGGAATAAATGAATTTTCCAGAATAACTAGATGAAATGGTGACAAACAATTTATCAGATAGAGAGTTTAGAGTAATGATTATAAGGATATTCAACAGCATGAAAAAAGACATAGAAACAATAAAAAATGTCCAGTCAGAAATAAAGAATTCAATATCTTAGATAAATAATAATAGAAGGAATAAATGGTAAGTTAAATGAAGCAGAACATTGAATCAGTGTTTTGAAAAACAAGGTAGAAAAAATAATTAAGCAGAGCAATTAAAAGAAAACAGAATTTAAAAAATGGAGAGAGCTTAAGAAACATCTTGCACAACATGAAGCACAACATTTGCCTCATGGGAATACCAGAAAGAGAAGAGAGTGAGCAAGGGATCAAGAACCTATTTGAAGAAATAATGACTGAAAGCTTCCCTAATATGGTGGGAAAAGAGACACACAAATCCAAGAAGCACAGAGTCCCAACAACTTAGACATAAAGAGGCCTACACCACGATGCATCATAATTAAAATGATAATGCATAAAGCAAGGAGAGAAGACAACATCTGCAAGAAAAAGGCCAGTAGTTACATATAAGGGAGTTCCAATTAGTCTGTCACCTGATTTCTCAATATAAACATTCCAGAGCAGTATGGAGTAGTGTGAAATATTCAAGGAAATTGAAAACAAGGACTTAAAACCAAGTCTCTTTTACCCAGAAAGGCTATCATTTAAAACTGAAGGAGAAAAATGTGCTGGCAAGGATGTGGAGAAAATAGGAACTCTTTTGCACTGTTGATGGGAAGGCAGATTAGTGCAGCCACTGTGGAAAAAAGTATAGAGATACCTCCAAAATTAAAAATGGGTCTGTCTTTTGACCCAGCTATCTCACTTCTGGGAATATATCCAAGGAAACTCAAAACAGTAATTCGAAAGAGCATAGGTATTCCTATGTTCATTGCAACATAATTTATCATTGTCGAGATATGGAAGCAGTCCAAGTGTCCATTAGTAGATGAATGAATAAAACAACTATGGGACATGTATCTAATGGAATAATACTTGGCTCTAAGAGAGAAGAAAGTTTGAGGAATGGGAAGATGGTGGCGAGGTAAGTGGGAGCTGAACTCATTCACTCATGCAGCCAACAAGGACACTTACCCAATCTTCTGAAGAACAGAGTGAACAACCAATGGAATCCCAGCTTATATGAACTTTGGAAGCCAAAGAATGCAGAGGATGTTGAAAAACAGATGATCACATACAAGATAAGGTTGGAGTTGTGAATATCAGCAAACCCACTGGAGGAGAGAACCCACGAACAAGGAGCCACCAATGGGTAAAACCCAAGTACAACAAGAGAGCCCACTCAACAGAAAGAGAAGGGCAACCCTAGAGCATCCAGACAAGGAGATCAAAGAGACCACACCACTGAGTCCAACAAACTCCTCTCATAGAAGTTCACTCTACAAAGACAGTTAGCAGAGCAGAGCAACAGGAATTGCATAAACAAACAAAATCAAAAAGAGCCACCTAAAGTGGGGAGACAAAAAATAACCTGAAATAAAAAAGAATGGAAGACTCCCCACTAAAGGAGATAAATGAAATGGAGGTAAGCAAACTACCAAATATAGAATTCAAAAGAATGGTTATAAGGATGCTCAAGAAACTCACAGATAACTACAAGAACTAAATGAGAACTACAACAGTATGAAAAAGGAAATAGAAACTACAAACAAAAAACAAGAAGAAATGAAGAATACAATTTCTGAAATAAAAAACACACTAGGAGGCCAAAAGAAACTATGCACCCCAATGTTCATAGCAGCACAATTTACAATAGCCAAGTGCTGGAAGCAACCCAAGTGCCCATCAGCAAATGAGTGTATCAAGAAACGATAGTACATTTACACATTAGCTTCTATGCAGCAGAGAGAAAGAGGGAGCTTATACCCTTTGCAACAGCATGGGTGGAACTGGAGAGCATTATGCTAAGTGAAATAAGCCAGGAGGTAAGGGACAAATACCATATGATCTCACCTTTAACTGGAACACAATCAACAAAAGAACAAAGCAAGCAAAATATAACCAGAGACATTGAAATTAAGAAAAATCTGACAATAGCCAGAGGGGAGGAGAGAGGGGATTGTGGAGAGAAGGGTTTTCAGGAACTATTACAAAGGACACATGGACAAAACCAAGGGGGAGGGTGGAAGCAGGGGAGGGAGGTGTGGGTTGGGTGGGGTGGAGAGGAGGGGAGGGGAGAAAATGCAGACAACTGTAATTGAAGAATGATAAAGTAATAAAAAAAAACCCCACAGACACTAGGAGGCATTACAGGCAGACTAGATGAAGTAGAGGACCAAATTAGTGAGCTGGAAGACAAAAGCAGAAAGAAACAACCAGGTAGAGCAGCTGCATGGAAAAAAAGGCTCTAAAAAATATTTAGACACCTTAAGGAAACTGCAGGACAACATGAAACGCAAAAGCATTCTAATCATAGGACTACCAGAAGGAGAAGGAAAGGAGCAAGGGATAGAAACCCTGTTTGACAAAATAATAACAGAAAACTTTTGAACCTGAAGAGAGGAAAAACCACACAAGTTCAGGAAGCACAGAGGGTCCCAATCAAGATGAACACAAAGAGGCTTACTCCAAGATACATCCTAATTAAAATGCCAAGTTTAAAAGACAAAGAGAATCTTTTTTTTAATTAGATTTTTTTCATTAAACATGCACTTTTATTTTTTTATTTCTTCAAAAATTTTTTAATTACTTTATTGTTGTTCAATTACAGTTATTTGCATCCTATCCCCTCCCCTCCCCCCTCCCCCCAGCTCCCACCTCCCCCCAAAGCCTCCCCCTTCCGCCTTAGTTCCCTCCATGTGTCCTCTACAGTGATTCCTGAAAACGCTTCTCCCCGTTGTCCCCTCCCCAGTCCCCCCCGGCCATTGATAGACTGTTCTTAATTTCAATGTCTCTGTTTATGTTTTGCTTGCTTTCTGTTTTTGTTGTTTATGATCCAGTTAAAGGTGAGATCATATGGTATTTGTCCCTCACTGCCTGGCTTATTTC